>BGPR01000979.1:49196-114201 GCA_013235015.1 Araneus ventricosus | reverse complement strand
AATCAAGAATAAACCGGGGATGAAAAATGTAACAAAAACCGATAATCTTGCTTACTGTTACAAAACTCTTGGGAATGCAGTTTCCGTGAGCATAATTTGAACCAACTCAAGAATAAACCGGGGATGAAAAATGTAACAAAAACAGATAATCATGCTTACTGTTACAAAACTCTTGGGGAATGCATCTTCCAGAGCTGTCTCTTGCGAATCCAGGAATGCAGGAACATCCAGGAATGCAACTCATGTCGCAAGGCTTCGGTTCACAGGTGTTGCAGAAGTCGGCGCAATCCGCTTCAGTTTCGAACCTTCCGCATAGGTTGAATTGCCCGTAGGAAAACTGGATTCCTGTCCAACATATGCATAGGACAAATTAAGGGGTCTATTCTAGTACCCCCGGTTGGGGTGGGGGTCGTCACTTTTACCGCACGTCGAGTCCGGAAAAAGTCACCCCCCCCACCCCAACCGGGGGTACCAGAATAGACCCGTAAATACAAGATAGCTAAAATACAGAGTGTTAATAAAATTATTGTCGTTGTTTCTTTTCCTCTTAACTTTACATTAAAAAACATGATGATGAATACTATTAGATATACATGCAATGATTTAACTTTTAATCCTTTTGAAATTAAACCCTTTTTAACGCCACCTAATTTATAAGTATAAACGAATTACTTCTATGCAAATTTTAAAGAACCGCACTTCTATTTTAACTTCCAGAGTCACGAGATTTTTCGGGAAAATCACTTTTCGAAAAGCTATGTTGTAACGCTCTCTTTGCACAATGTAACTCCTTCCTGTTAACTCGCGCTGCACTTGCGCGCTCTTCCTGAATAATGGTCATGGCATCGATCTACTTAAAGCATATTCATTAAAAATAATCAGTGAAGAGTTCTAATAAAATATATTTGGATTTAAACGACTGCCTCTGAACTTAAACGAAAGGAATAGCATTTCATACATAAAGCACAACTCAATTTTTTTAATAGCACAAAGTAATTTCCACATGACAGCATTTAACGCCATGTAACGCATCGTCACTTGGCTGGAAACTGAGTTGCAGTCTCGATGTGTTAGGTGCCACGAAAGGCTGTCACAACTTCTGTACTCAAGACTTTTTGATAGTTGCCACCTGTTAGGCGTTTTGTTATTCTTATTTCGTCCAAGATACTTAAATACTTTACTGCTCTTGTATAAAGATTGCATGGATTTCACTAACCTTAACCTAGACACCAGTGGCGGCGAGTAAGGGGGGCAAGGGGGCAGTTGCCCCCTACTTTTCTGGGAAAAATTAAATATTTATTTCTTTTTAGCTGTTTAAAACTAGGAATTATAAAAAAAGCAATAGTATCAAGCTAACTTACCCACTGCGGAAAGCACTCAGGATCAAACTAACAACGTCAGTCAAGAGAAAATCCCAAAAATTTCCCCAATCACTCTAAAAAAACCTGCAAACTATCGAGACCTACTTAGGCGAATTAACGAAGTTGAAAAAATTAAGTGTCTAGCAAAAGAAGCAGGGGAGTTCTTAAAACTCCACTGTAAGACCCCTGACGATGCCAAGAAACTAACCGATTATTTAGATAAAAATCAGAACGAATATTTCACTACACCCCGCAAAACAAACAAACCTATCAAAGTTGTAATTAAGGGACTTCCCAAAGAAACGGATACGGAGGACATAAAAACGAAACTAATCAATAAAAACTTCCGAGTGGAAAAAGTGAACCAGTTAAAAAAGTTTAAAACTAGCGAGCCACTTAACATATTTCAAATTCACTTAACTCTGACAGATAATGTCCATGAAATCTACAAACTGGACACCCTGCTCTATCATATCATAAGTGTTGAAATATATCGAAATAGACTTAATGACCAATGCTTCAATTGTCAGAGATGGAACCACGGATCAAACGGATGTAGGTTAAATCCCAGATGCGTGGTTTCCTCCGACAATCACTCATCCAAGGAATGCCCTCTTAAAGGAAAAAAGGACAACGGTCCAAAATGCGCTAATTGCAATGGTCCCCATACCGCTAGCTATCGCAGATGCCCTCTGTATCCCCAAAATATCCAGAAAAGTAAATTGCAGCCAGGGAAAAGCTTCGCAAACGCCCTTAAAGGCAATAACTTAAATGTAAACAACCCCCCCGCAACGAACGTAAATGTTAGCGAAATATCCCCTCCGATAGGCACGACGAAAACCAAAGAGAAAGTCCCCCCAATCAACTCGCCAACTAACCAGAACGAAATCAGTGATATCATGGACATCGTGGCCGAATTTAGGAAAATATTTCGTAACATAAAAAACATCCGCGCAACCATCCATCAACTTCAAGCCGCCGAAGGACCATTTGAAAAAATTGCAATCCTCGCCGAAGCCCTGCGCTAGTTGCCTTTTCCGTTTCTCTCTCCTCTCTCTTTTCCGCCTTCCCACCCTGCATGATTAGCTGACATGAGTGTTTTTTTATCCAAAGCTATTAAAAAAAAAGTTACTGAAAAAAAATCATTATCTATTGCTTTTTGATAACTTACTGCTAACTAAAATTCTTTCTTTGATGCGAAATATTGTGTTATGCCCTTATCATGTTTTTCTTGTCAGTGTCGGAAGTTAAAAGTCCACCGAGGCTGTGCACTTCCTCCAACCACCCCCACACATGAGTTTATTTGTGGAAAACCCCTCATCACTTACGAGAAATTTAAATTCACCTCACTTAAATGCCGACTTCTTTCCAAATTTTAAAGGGATTCAACTATAATTTTTATATAAGTTGCTCTATATATTTGGCTTTGAATTGCGCTACATTACGCACATGCGGCAGTAAAAAATTATTTAGTACATATACTTATATTTCCTCAAAAATTAAACGTATTTACTTCAAATTTTAAAACTATACTTCTTTCACGTATTGTCGAGTATTCTCTAAGTTTCGTATAATTTAAATGAAAACTCTACATGTTATAAGGAAAAACAGGCTGGGAAATTTTATTTAAAGAAACCTTTATATCTTCCCAAATATCCATGCTATGTTTACGAAATTGCATGTAGGCAATAAGCATGTTAAACATAACCATTGATATAATTTGCAGATCATTATCGGCTTTCTGTGAAACGGGGTGAGCCGAAATTTCTTTTCGTCTTCACCAATTTCTGGATGGTCCCCTCTTAACTGAATCTCCAGAGTAAAATATGTACGATACTCGATTGTATGTTACACGATTCTCCACAACTGATTTCGAACCATAATTTTCGCATCAATTGAAAATTTCTCGCACTGTACGAAACGGTCCTTAATTTTTTCACACCAGTTTATTTATCTTCGTGTTTTTTATCCAAAAGTTATGAAGTAAGGAAACCCAGGCAAGGATTTTTGGACACCCTATTTGTAGAGAGAATTTTACGATGAAAATTCCTTCTGTCTGTGTTTTCCATAATATGCTATGGCTTACAGCTTTACAAAACATATTTTTCAACTCGTCAAATTTCAAATAAGTATCGATCTAAACTGTTTGTATATGTTTTTATATCTGAATATTAAATTCCAAATCACGAACTAAATAGATTACATCTAAGTTAAAAATAACAAGTTTTCATATTTGAGAAAAAAGCAGAATTCAATTTCTCTAGTAAATGAATAATTTAGCTTCACTTAAAGAACTGTAATCATTATCGATTGCTTAATTCAAAGCAGTAGGGGAAATTGATACACTTTTTTTGTATAGCTAAAAAATGACTTTACCAACGGAAATAATTAGAACTAATGCACAATATTTATGCATTTGTTAATCTAATATAGGATTTCAGTCGAATTTTGGTCATAAATGAAATAATAAAATATTTATCACACTTTTTTCCTAAAAATGGATTTGTATCAATCTGGCCCATACAACGAGTACATTGATACACACGGAAATATCGAAAATGATGATGGTTAATAGGTCTGGGATCAAATCAAAAAGTGTTTTATCAATAAACTTTATATTCCAAATCAAGGTTTAAAATTTTAACAAAGTAACAAACTTTTATTTAATCAAAATTCAACATTTTTAATGAGACTAGAAAAATGAAACAATAATGCCTCAGAAAATAATTTACAAATAATAAAGGAGAATGTGTGTGTATGTCTAAAAATACTTTTGAGGGTGGGAATGTGAGCCTCGAAGCCGTTTTGGGAAATTTTAATTAATTAAAAATTAATGGAAATTTTCACGTTCTTCCTTGATGACTTTCGAAAATAATATAGCACAAAAATAATTTTCACACCATCTGAAAATACAAGAAATTATCTTTTCGATGATATTAATTAAGTTTCCGTACATTTTTTATTCTATTTTAATAAATTCGTAAAAATATTATAAACCTAATTTACAATAATTTACATTTTAGCAATGAAATTCAAGCCGTGTTCTTTGTTTAAAACAAATACTTAATTGTGTGTTTCCCTCAGATAGTTGATTTTTGAGTTTTTTCCATTTCTGAAGACGATTTTGCAAAGTAGTTGCTGTTAAGGCGCATTGATACACACAGAAGATACTTATCAATGTGCCCCGGAGTCAACTATCAATCTGCTCCACGAGACTTTTTTACTTAAAACAAGTGGTCACGCAAAATCAATGCTAAAAACCTCAAAACTTAATATAGTTCAGAAAAATAAATGTTTTTCCTACCTTTGGAGCAGATTCCCTGGCAGGAAAATGTAATTAGTGAAAGAAATCACACAACACGTACTTAGAGTAAAATTTACTTCGACTGGAAGATTAGCGGTTTGATTCCTTTGTAAATTAACTTTTGACTTAACGTGGCCGAAAAATATACCGTGAACTAAGGGTTACAGTGGCATATATATGAGGGGATATAAACATCTTGAGCCATTCCAATCATCAAAATTTAAGAACTGTTTCAATGTTCCCGCGTATCAATCTACCCAACTCCCCCTACTTTATGGATTATCTTATGTCATTTCGTAAATTTGAAAAATAGAGAAATTTCTAAATTTAGGGAAGTGATATTTATAAGCGAATTTTCTTCAGTCTTTGATGTTTCTATCATTATTTCGTTTCTAGAAAACAAAGCAATGGAGTATTTAAAAAAAATAGACCTTTTAGCAATTCTTAAGTGGGACTTAAAAGTCTTATTAATTAAAAGAAATGTAATACAGCAGTGCCGATCATATTTCATCACATATATTTTTTACTCTGTATATAAACCCCTTTATAACTATCTACATTTTCACTATATATTCAGTTTTAAAAAAAACTTTAAAAGATAAATTGACCCAACTTCAAAATTTCCGACCGTTGAAAATCTCTCTTAATGATTGATATAATTAGCTCTATATATTATCTATAAATCTTGCTATATTTGACATTTTTGAACCTATTTTTGATTCTTAGCAACAGAAAGTTACGGCTGTTATAATTAAAACACGTCAAACTGCTAATAAATTTAAGCATTTTCACTGCTTTATTATTCCTGTTGACAAACTTTGCAACATGAGAGATCGCAATATATTTGAACTATTGATAGCAGGAGTTATAAAATACAGTGGAATTCGACTGATTTGAATATTTTTAATTCGATTGTATTGATAATTCGAATTTCTGTTTGCTCAACTGAATTTTTCATCAGCATAATGTTAAAATGTCGCCTATAATTCGATTTTATTTTAGTTAAATTGAAGTCGGAACTAAAAACTGAAAACATTTGTTTATAAAGTCGAAGCTCGTTATAACGACTCTCTACGTCCCACAGCAAAAGGTCTTAATAACAAGTCGTCGCTTTAGTGGATATAATTAAAAAATGTACACATGTACGTTCAGCAGTTCCGTAAAAATAGGCTATTTTCAAAGAGATTCCAAGTAAATATTCAAATTATTTTTCATCATTGGTATTGAAAATAAAATTTTATCAATTAAAAATATATTTCTAAAATAGATTTTAAAGTAGAAAATAAAGGAATTTTGGAAAAATACCGGGAAGAGTGTCCTCTGAATTCGGACGTTGTATTGGGATTAGACGACACTAGACGGTCGTAATACCGGAAGTAAAATAAGAGTGCATAGGGAAAAACAATTCGGGATTTTATCACTGGTCGTTATAATGGAATGGTCTTTATAATGTGTGGTCGTTATAACGAGCGTCAACTGTATTACTGAAGTGCTTTTGTTCGTTGGATGCGTCCGTACCTTGCACCCTCAGTGATTTTAATTTTTAATGTACTTAAATTATTAGATGGCTTTGCTGCCGTACAAAGATTTTAAGCAAAAGAGCAATAAAAAATTCTCACCGTTTTAAAAAACTTTGCATATTGGATGAGAATATCACTGTTTATTTTGAAATTTCTATTATACAATTGTTGTAGTCAAAGTGCTATATTATTTGTTGAAATTACTTATTTATTAATTTATCAATAATGTATCAATTATTGAATTATAATCTTTAAAAATATATTTGTATTTATTATAATATTAAAAATAACCTATATGGTCATTTTTAATTTAAAATTTTTCCCTTTTTTGCTGTATTTATTTTTAGATCCAGTTTTGTCTCAACTCTAACTTTTTGATTAATTGAATTTTTATTGCGTTCCGGTCACTTTCGAATTAAACAAGTAGAAGTGTATAAATAAACAGGAATATGATTTAAATTATTAAAAACTCACCCGAAAAAATTAAAACGCAGCACGCAAATAAAACATTTCTTCCTGCCATCTTCTGACTTCACAGCTCATTACATATAAACGAAAACTCTATTCAAAAATTCCAAACGATCTCTGATTAACAATAAAATTCATTGCCACCTGATACGACCAAAATTAGCTGATGTTTCGTCTACGTTACGGGAATTATGTAAGCATCAGCAGAGAACAAACCAGACGCGGAAAGATCGTTTCGAAAATATTCGACACAACTTTAATATTCGGCCCAATTTCAGATGCCATGAAAACAATGGTCATTGTGGATCATTTTTCTTTTAAATTTTGGGAGATGATGTTCTGAAGTTTTAATCTTAATTTTATTAATTCATTTTAATCAGTGGCCAATCCAGGATTCGGGTCTGAGGGGTGCTGAAGTCGTAAAAATTATGTATCGTAGTGACGAATGTCAAACCTCATGGCTTATGTAAACCAAAGCACTTTAACTTTACAGGCTTTCCTCTCCTGACAATAAGAATAATATAACGAACACTACAATACTTTCGATAATTTAATAAAAAATACAATGAAATAACTGGCCAAAAAATGTTTTCGACCGCGCCAACGCTAAAAGTGCAAGTGGAATGAATGACAAGAAAAGTAGGAAAATTTTCGATTCTGTCAAGTCAGAAAGCAATGTTGTCACGATTTTATTACTATTTTTTAAAATTAAAATTAAGATCAAACAGTTGTAGTGATTTTAAATTAAATCAAGAATTTTGGTTTAGCTCTGGGGATCTGCAGCCCGATAGCCCCTCCCCTGGATTCGCCACTAATTTTAATACAGTCGAACTTATTTTATTCCACGCTCTCGGGACCCCAATAAAAATTCGAATTAAAAACTGGATCTAAAAATAAGTTCGAGAAAACGGCAATTTTTAAACTAAAAATGGCAGTAAAGATTTATTTGTTACGTTTAACACCTTTATCAAAATATTGATAATTAATAAATAAACAGAAAATGAATTCATTAAATAAATTAATAATTAATGTTTAAAAATATTAATTTCCATAAATAAGTAATTTTAATAAACAGTGTATAGCACTTTCATTACAGCTAACAATATAATAAGACTTCAAAATACTAGGTAGTAGAGTTCACATCTAACATGCCCAAAGTTTATTTTTAAAGGTGAGTAATTTTTTATTGGTTTTTTTGACTGGATACATTGTACAGTACTAATGTATCTGAGTGATATAAGGATCTTAAAAATTTTTCTTTCACTGTGCACACATATTTAGCTAACGGAAACAATTCAAAAATAAAAATAATGTTTAGTTATTGGAACGAATTTTTAATCTTCAATCTTCTTATAATTGAACATACTGGAGCTAAAGATGGGTTCGCCAATTATTTTAATATGTTTTTGGCTCGAGACGCAGACTGTCGGACGAGATGATTGAAAATGTTATTAATATTTTAATCTGAGAGTTCTACAAGAGTTGATGTCCGACTAAACAACGTTTATTTGTGCATACGATGTAAATATCCTAAATAAACTATTTTTATATAAAAAATAATAAATAACAGAGTTAATTATATAAAAATATTTTCTTGAGTCCGATGCTACAGTCAGTTCTTGAGATTATATGTTGCAGCTTTTATTAACAATGTCTAATGCGCCCAAAGAGATTTTTAGAACGGTTAGAAAAATTTTATTACTTTTTTGATCGAATAAATTATACGACGGATTTGGTCCAAAATTTTGATGGTCTGTCGGACTGTATAAGCGCATACTTGTAAAAATTATATCTCCTAAACCCTTTGACTTAGATAATTAAAAATTGGTATGACGGTTGCTAACATTAATTATAGATCTGTGCCCAAATTTCGTTTCAACCGGTTAAAAAAAGGCGTTCAAATTGCATAATTACTTTTTCTAATCCGATTATCCATACGCATGCGTACTGGTAGCAATCTCTGTGCACGCGGAAGGATTATGTCGCTTTGTCCTTGAGCCGGCAAGAGTAGAAGATTCTGCTAGATGGGTTTTAATCGGTACGCATCTCTTTAAATTTGATTACTTACCGAAATATTTTACAATCACTATAATCTACAATGAAAATCCTTCTGATAGTCATTGCATTCTGGGTTACAGTAGGTTCGAATTTTTTTATCCACGCGGGGGGAGGGGAAACAGCACCTTTTGGGGGAAGTATACGAGAAAGTTTAGGGGAGACCACTCCCGCTGGTTTTTTAATGAAGTGAAAATGGATAGAGTTATAAATTATAAATTAGCAATCATGAGAACAATTAAATTGGAGATAACAAATTTACTATTAACCAATTATTATTAGACACTCAACTATCAACAAGCATAACACAATTAAATTAAATCTAATAATTATGTTACTATTAATCACTGCATCTTCAATCATAAGAATCAATAACTGGATATAATAATTATTTTACCAACTTGAATACTATTCCAAATATAAATGGAATTAATTGCTTTAATTAATGAAAATATATAGCATTCGATACACACAACAAAATGAGAGCTTTGTTTTTATACACATTTCAAACACAATTTCACCTGGAAAAAAAATGTTCAAAAACCTCGAACTATAAAGCAATTAAATGAGCGCAAAATAATTATTTTAAAACAAAAAACCATAACTCCGAGTATGCAAATATAACAGTTATTTTATTTTTAACTAGTTCCGAATAATTTTTAGCCCTTTTGAACTAGGACAAACACGTGAAACAAATTGTAAGTTCGGACTAACACGTGAGAACAAAATTCAAGCTGTATGATTTATGATTACAATTTTTGAAAAAATAATACCATATTTTAAATCGTTTATTTTCTTTTTTCATTTTAAAAGTATAGATTACAAAATATACTTATAAACCACCAGGATGCAGGGGGATCCGGCCCAGACAGTTGGGCGCCAGTTTTAACCGACATAGCCGGCTAGCTCACAGGAAGTGAAATGGACGGTTAAAATAAAACTGGGCCATAGTTCAATTAAATTAAATTTATTGTTCTCACATTTTCCACATAAAGTAATTCTGGATTACTATGATTACATAAACGGATAAGTTACAATATTCATCTCTCTACGCATGGCGAGATTTGTGCGTCCCCGTGAGAGGGAAAAGCGACCGTCCTCGCAAGAACAGTCAAGTCACTCTGTCTATCCTGCTTCTGATTGCGAAAAGTCCTTACCGCGCCATCCACCGGCAGAAGGACGAAACAAAATGTGATTGTCCCAATATATAATTTTCAATTTAATATACTGCAGTTTTTTTTTTCAAACATATAAGCACTTAACACAATCTTTTTAATATTTGGGCCACATTAAATTTTTAAATCAAAATAACATTACTTATGAAATAACATATTCATGATGTCTACAAAAATACTCCATTTCTTGCAATCGTCTGAAATACCTTACAGAACTTCTTCGATCTCACATTTATCCGTGGATAGGCTTGAAGGTTCATTGAAGTAGACAGATCTTTTTGAATCTCTTTCAAAGCAAATGAGTTCAAAGACAAAAAAATATATTGCTCAAAATATTTAATGTATCGCATGTAAATTTTAAAAACATTTCATATGGCCTTTTGAAATCATCACTGAGAAATGTGTAAATAATTTGTTATTATTTCCTATGTACATGCGCCCCCTGACGGCTTTGCCGTAGGCCATCGCCCAGGTTGGCCCTAGGAGAAATCTGGCCGTGACTGCCACCTACCACGAGTTGCCACTTCCACCAGAACATCTGTCGACGACGCACTGGATGCGATGATGATTCTTTCCAACAAGTGATATCCATCTACCTCAAGCCTCCATTCTACCAGATTTACGGGTACTTTAGCCTGCGGCTCCAATAATCCCTTCAACAAAGTCGATGGATAAATCTCACAGCAGTGCTTCATATATAGTCTTCAAGCTCATATCACTGAAATAAACCAGCACGCACACTATATTCAGTGCGCAGCGCACTGACTAAGTTTGGTTGGAAAATGTGCTGTGGAAAGTTTTCTTGTAGCCCTTTCATTTATTTTTATTCATACAAAAACTGTACTTCGGTGTCAGCCAATCGTTGAGGGGTTATGTCTTGAAAGAAATATGGTAGGCGTAATTATTGTTGCGAATGGCATCACCTCACCAACCAACCAGAACTGACGCCAGCTATTGTTGTTCTGTTCTAACTTGCAGATGAGCATGTAACTTTTCAATGTAACGTTGTGTGTTATCAAATGCCTTTTATGTGTCGCATCCTTGCCTATTCAGTATCTATTTATTCTTTCAGCCAAAACCCGACCTCGGGTAGATGTCAGTCCTGCATTAATATTTGAATTATTGCGTAGCAGAGAGTTACGGTACAGTTATGAGTCATTATTGGTTTTAAAAAGAGTGACTGAAACAAAATTGTGTGTGAGAGCTGGTGCGATCAAGGATTTATCAAATGTTGCAGCTGTTTCCATACAACATGAAAGCAGTCGGTAGAAATGAGAAACAGAAACCAGAGACAGTTCGTAACTTCAAGTGTCTATTGAACTACTTAGTAAAAAAACAAAATTTGTCATGGCACTTTTCTGAGTTGTAATATTAGATTGGGTCAATCCACATCTAGAAAAGGGAAATTGGAGCAGCTGTCGATCATTTGAAATCACTGCTGAAATTGTGGATGTTACAGAGAGAAATGTGTGAAGACTATGAGATGAAAACGCATGAGAGAATTGATATCCAATATAACGATGAAACCCGATGTGAGTGGGAAAGAAAAAAGCATTACGATGAAAGAACGGAAGATAATGAACACTAAAGTAAAAATATCGAGATATTTTCTTTGTCTAATACCAGCGGTTGTAAACCAATGAGGCGTTTATCATAAAGGAGAAATGAAGACATAAGAAAAGGACAAAAGAAAAAAAAGTGAGAACACAAATTATTTGAATCGAACTAGAAAAAAGAATAATTATATTAAATTCAAAAACAAAATGTCACTCTAAAAATAGATATATACACATAGATTGTCATGAAATAATTTAGGTATTAATTATTTAAAATTTCACACTTTATTGAGGGATAGGTGTCGTGGAAGATACCGTGATTAAAAAACGGTACTGTGAGTTAGGTATCGTTATCCAAAATTTTATAACCGCTGTGCTACAAAGACAGATGTAAATCAGTTTTTCCTGGGTTGATAATGAAAATTCATTGTTCATAACCACAGCCAAGGACAACACATTAATGCTCACTTTTTCTTTTCATTGTCTGAAATTAAACCATATTAAAGAAAGTTCATCAACTGTTCCACTATGAAATATAAGTTTCCGAAATTTCTTGTGTTACTTCGTTTCCTTCTAGGATAAAAATAAAATATAGAAGTTCGAGTATCCTACTTTTAGCAGCTGGTATAAAGCCTAATACACATCCTAATCCAATAGCAAAGCATGTTTTTCAGACGATGAAAATGGCGAAAATTTTAATCTTCTACCAAGGCGTATAAGTCCCTCTTGAAGAAAAGGATTGAATCGACTTGAATTTGAATCCGCTGGAAAAAGCTGATTATTCTCTAAGGCCTGCATCTCGTCTGGAAAACTGTTTTGTTGAATGCTCTTATCAAATAGTCCCTGGCATTCTCCAAAACCAAAGAAATAAACTCTGGATTATCCCTTATATGCAATCGTGTATTAGCTATGAAGCGAAAAATCAAAGAGTATGATGCACCAAAGAGTATTATTCTGTAAATTACCTGGAAATACTCCTCGTGAAAGAACATCGGCAGGATCGAGTTTTCCTGGACAAGGTCTACTTCGCGCAGTATTCGTATGCTCTGAATTTCAGTAAATTGATCGCAAAAAAAATGTTTTCCATTTATTCGGATTACTTTTAATCCATCCAATAGAAACAGTGACATCACTCCATAGAGTCGCAGTCGATGTGTCTAAAGAAAGCGTTTCTAACGTAATAAAGAAGCCTAACCCCTAAAAATGCTGCTAGTAATTCAAGTTGTGGAAGAGTTACTATTTTCGAAGGAGCAAGTCTATTGCGGCTACAGATTAAAAGTACGAATTCCTTTTAATTTTCTTTTTTAACTCACATATATTACTGCTCCATCAGCCCGTTCAGATGCATCACAAAAAACATGAATGACGTAGTTTCTTTCAGCTATTTCAATTCATTGAGGGATATTCAGCTTTTCCAATTAAGGTAATTCTTGTATCCAGTTTCTAAACTGATCTGATGTCTGGTGGTAAAATTTCATTCCAGTCTATTCCATGAGACCAAGTTTCTTAGAAAAGTAATTTTCCCGTGGAGATTGCAGGAACTAAGATTCCCAGAGTATAATAGAAACTTCAGACAATTCGTAACAGTAATCTTTTCGTTGCGGGTTCCTTCTGTCAATTTTGGAATACACTCTTACCATCAAATTAATTGCAATGCATATTTGTCAGTACTCTAGCGTACCCCTAAAATTTGATTATTTTATCAAAGGTGACATTTTCATGACCCCGCCTTTTTTGCAAAGGAGAATTTGTGGACCATTTTGCTTATGACATGAAAATTGTATAAATTACATTCGTAATCTCTTGATAAAGAATAAGGGCTCTATCTTCAGTTTCTTCGCTTATAATAAAATCATCCATTTAAGTGCTTTCTGTCAAATGTTGGTGGTTGCAATAAAATATTCTTTGGCATTGTTACGAGCTAATTCCTTGATTGATGCACACCGCAAAAAAAAAAATGGGTATAAGCCCAAATGATAGTCTTGTAAAACGATACGTGAGGATTTCAGCCTTTGAATTTACATTTCACTGGTAATATTTGATATCTTGTAGTTTTAAACCATAAGAACATGGCGACGTTTTTATCGTCTTCAGCTTGTACTAATTGGAGAAAGGCCTGGCTAATATCACAGGTAATTGCGAATTCAAGGCGGTGAAATCGTGATAGTATAGCGAGTATCTCTGACAATAGATTTATACCAATTTCGAGGGCATCATTCAAGGATTGGGAGCAAACACTGTGAGGATGCATCAAAAACTATACACCATTTCAAGTCTTTTTACAGCATGATTAGGTAAATGATAATTTTTGGAATTATCATCTGATGTCGCGGGAGCAACCTCAATTTGCCCTTTACCAATATACTCTTACATATCTTGCGTATAAATAACCATAAACTCAGTATTAGAAATTTACTTTTTCCCAAGGTGTTAAAACGATGCAGAGTTGTCCTTTTAATATCGAGGATATAAGTAAAGCCGGTTTCATATGTAAACTGGTCACATGTCTTACATTTTCTATCTTATAAGAATCTAAAAATGTCTGAAAAATCACAGCATCACACGATAACATTTTAGGGCTTACTTTCCTGACTTCTGATTTATCACAAATTCCTATTGATACAAGCTCCTAAAGCTGCTGAGTTTGATTACTCAGCTGAGCGTTCGAATCTTTGATACTGATATGACCACTAAATGTACACTGTTCCGCTGATCTATTCATTTTAACACTATTATTGGAGCGGTTACCACTAACGATCCGACCTAATTTGGAGGTAACCAATGTAAATGACGGCGATATATTTTCGGGTGCCTCAGCAAGTACAATCCCGAAAAATAAGGAACCACCCAGCATTATTTGGAGGTTCTTCATCGCATATTAAAACAAAAGGTACTAATTTTCAGGAAATAATGTCTAGTAAAAGGTTCTATGTTTAAAAATTTCATAAGGGGTCGCATACATATTTAAAAGTGCACTAACTTCAAAATTTTCAACAGAAACACACATTTTTCTATACAAATTTTAAAACTATATCAAGATTTATGGTCGAATACCAAGTTTGAGTATCCTAGTCTTTTTCGTATCGAAATTATAAGCAAATGGAGTTTTGAGACTCCAATGTTAAAGTGAAATTTGGGATTTTTACTGATATCTTGAGAAATGTTATACCTATTGACATACCTATATTTGATGGGTGGCGCTAACCGGAGGACACATTTCCTACCCCCTCTAACCTGTTCCGGAACGAGTATGGTTCCTGTTAGCGCCTGTAGATGGCGATGGAAGGTATCGCCGTCTAGAGGCGCTAACAGGAACTATGTTTGTTCAGCTATTCGGCCAATGTAGGTTTTACTACATTTGGCAAGTACGCGCTTTCTAGGTGAAATTCTATTCATTTCCATTTCAAGTTTTTTTAATCCTAATATACTCTTTCAGAAATTAATCGATTTATTCGAATGAAATACGAATCGAATTACGAATCGAAATCGAATACGAATGAAATTCTATTCATTTCCATTTCAAGTTTTTTTAATCCTAATATACTCTTTCAGAAATTAATCGATTTATTTTATTAATCATTTTTTATTTAAATGAAAAAGTTTTCAGCCGTTAAAAGCAATTAAAATATTTTTGATGTAAAATTTAAATAAATAATTTTTTTATCTTTTTTCAAGTTTAACTTACAGTTTGGCGCAAAAATGATTGGTTATTTCTGACGAGTTTAATGAAAGAAAATGCGTATATATTATAGTTTGTTGATGCTGTGGAATAGCTTGTTCAAATGCTTATTTTTGCTCTATATAACTCTACTATTTACAAATACGAATATGTGTGCTGTGCGATTGTAGGCGCTCTACAGCGCAGCATTAACATACTTTGTAGGGTGTGCCTCAAAGCGAGAAAAAAAAAAAAAAACTTTAATTAGTTATAAATGAAGGGAAATTTTGGCGTTCTTCTGCGATAACTTCGGAGAATGTTATAGTACAAAAATAATTTTTACAACTTTTTAAAATAATATATATATATATATACTCTACCATCCACTAGCAAACTCTCTACTTAAATTTGGCACTGATATTTTTCCACAACACTCCTAGAATTGCAACATTAATTGCGCAGTCGTTGCGTTTGCGTTTAATATTATTTATCCTTCTCCTCACCTTTGTTTATACTTATAGTTTCTCCCTATTAGAACTTTCGGCCTTTTTTTTCATTGCTTTTTTACATTTTGTTCATTTGTTGAAGGTTTATTTTGATTGTGCAATTTTTTATTTCAACACATTTTTAAATATTATTTTCCAATAATATTTTCAGATAAATATAGGGAAAATCATATCAGTTCCATTGTTTAATCAAATCGCATTCTTTTCCTTTCTTAAAAATACACTGTAAAAATTATCCTCAATTTTTTTAGATTTTTCATATTATTGATCAGTATTATCTTAATGATTCCAATTTTATTACTTTTATGTACTACTAATTTTAAGCAAATTTCGAAAGATTAGTTCTTAATTTTAATTTGAGCATTCTTTGTTTTGCTGTAATAAAATGCTGTTCATTTACATTGCTTCACAGGTTTTTAAGTCCTGTGTTTCTTTTTAAACGACAATGTTTTTATGTTGGCATACTTTCTGTAAACTGCGAGATGTAGGACCGTTGGGCCTAGAGCTACCAAAATCGGAGATAAACTTCTTAAGTGCTGACTGAAAGAGGGCTTTTCAACAATTTAATCATATTTTTAATTAACTAAAATTAAGCGAAATAATCATTTTTCCCTCAATAACCTCGGAGTATAATATGGCACAAAAAACATTTTCACGCCCTTTAAAATTAATACGAATTTTATTGTCATGCAACTTTTTCTTTAATTTTAATAAATTTTTCAAAATTAATTTTAAAAATATGTAACAATGATTTTTTTTATTGTTTTAATAAAATTCCAATAAATTTTATTGGTTCGTCAAATGTTTCGTTCGTATGTTTTTTCCAGTCTTAAAGTTATGATTTAAAAATTGCTTTCTTTGGACATTAATTTCCAAAGCACAATTTTTATTTTCGATTTTATTTACATTATAGTGATTTTAGTCTGGCATTCTCAGGGCCGGATTAAAAATAAGCAAAGCAGACCTATATGTTGCCCGCGATTTTTTTTTTGGGGGGGGAGGGGAGCGAGAACTGCATGAATATTTATAATTTTATCTTAAGATTATTGTTGTGCTTAAGCTTTTGATACGCACTGTAAGAAGAGGGATATTTATGCCTATACTTCAGTGGTGAATCCAGGGGAGGGGCTATCAGGCTGCCGCCCCCCCCCCCCAGAGCGAAACCAAAATTCTTGATTTAATTTCAAATCACTACACCTGTTTGATCTTAATTTTCATTTTAAAAGAATAGTAATAAAATCGTGACAACATTGCTTTCTGACTTGACAGGCTCGAAAATTTTCCTACTTTTCTAGTCATTCCATTTGCACTTGTAGCGTTGGCGCGGTCGCAAACATTTTTTGGCCAGCTATTTCAGTGTATTTTTTATTAAATTATCGAAAGTATTGTAGTGTTCTTTATTATTCTTATTGTCAGGAGAGGAAAGCCTGTAAAGTTAAAGTGTTTTGGTTTATATAAGCCACGAGGTTTGACATTCGTCACTACGATACAAAATTTTTATGACCTCAGCACCCCCCAGACCCGAATCCTGGATTCGCCACTGCTATAGTTGATCATTTTATTTCAGTACTGAGTAAAGATTTAACCCAGATTTTTATAGGATTTTTACCTCCGGTAGGTCTTATAAAACAGAAGAATGAATTCATAAGGACAATGATATTCATGCAGCTTTGAAGTACGACATTCGTTTTAGAAATTCGGAGTTTCAATTAATCTCAAGCAATCTTGTAAAGAGGACAAAACTTTTTGAGTAAAAAAATTTAAACGAAACAATTTTATTTGACTATAAAGCATTCTTTTAAAAGTTAATAATGTGAAGAATATTTTTTCCACAGTATCTTTCACGGATTCCAAGACCCGCCGCTGTATATATTTAGTAAATTAAATTTAAATATTTAAAATTTAACCAATTACAACTTAATTAATTAATTTGAAATTAATAATTATTTTAATTAAGTTATTCTTAATTTTAAAAATTTCAAAACACGGAAAATTTTTTTTTTTATAGTAACCCCCCCCCCCCTAACGGATTCCTAGATCCACCCTTGATTGTAAATATTAAGATATGAAAATTAAACAGAAAAAAAAAATCGTATTCACATGCAAATAACCACCAGAAATAGTTATCTCGTAATCGACATAATAAAAATAGTTTTACAAATATGTAGTCAAGAGAAACCCATGAAACTTAAAAATTCAATTTGTAAGAATAAGACTCGTATAAAAAAATTTTTAAAAATTTATTCTTCCAACTTAAGTTTTATGTAGGGTTTTAAGATAATATTCTTAAAACGTTCCCGATTCCCACTCCGGCCTCAAAAAAGATCTTCTTACAAAGAGCTCTTTTCACAATAGATCCTTTCACAAAGATCATACCCGCCGCCCCGGCGGCCATACGGCGCGGAAATGACCGCAATGAGGAATGCAATCCTTTATCCAAACCCTGGCAGTTTAGAGAAAAGAGCTGTTTCGGCTTGACGATTTCCTTAAACTTAGCAATTTGAATGCCTGCCACCTGGTGGTTTCAAATCATTTCTGAAGGTTACCAGTTTGGGATGCAAAAGGTCAATTTATCATTTTGAAAGAGAGATCATTTTTGTTGAAAAGAATTGTGAAATGTAGCAATAGTCTTGAAGAGGTATTCAACCTGTTGGCACAGTTAACAGAAAACAAACATTAACACAAAATTACCGGTACGTTTAGTGTTAAATGATGCGTTGGTTGTGGATAGATGACCCAATTTTAATAAGCCATTTCTTTTTCTACTTTCATTGTATTTATTCCAAAGTTAATTACATTTTTTAAGATAAATAAATTACAAAAAGATTCTACTACTTTCTTTTATTAAACTTATTTTTCTGCCAGTTTAAGTTTCTCAGTTCGTAAATCAAATTTAAAGCTCAGAGAGCAGTAAATGAATGCAGTTATCAGCTGCTACTACTCAAATATTAATTTGAAATCGTTGCTACAATTTGAAATGCACTTAAATTTTAACAAAAATGGTATAAGAACAAAAAAAGGAATTTTTTGAAATAAAAAATGTAACAAACTCTATAATTCGAGCCAATATTAAACAGTGTTTAAAACACAATCATTCATGCACAATCAGAAAACGGTTAGAAATTTACATATAAACCAGCGGGAGTGGTCTCCCCTAAACTTTCTCGTATACTCCTAACACATGTAGAGAAAACTAGAATAATAAAAGACGTCAAATAAACTTCCGTCGCAAGTAAACCAAAGTTGGAACCACGCGTGGTTTGAAGGATCCAAACAAATTCAAATCCCCTGAGCATTCTTCTGCGCAACAGGACCTGGCGAGACTCCCTAAATGTTCGCTTCCTTACAAAATCACTCCAGAATTTGCTTTTGGCAAACTGCCAAGTTTCGGAGCGTCCCTTCCTTGCACAGGCACTGCCACTAGTAGGCATGCGCAGGGAGTTACTTTCAAAACTGAACAAGTATGCGATTATACAGACCGACAGACAGTCAACCCTTTGAGGGATTTGGCCCAAAATTTTATACGGACCTACATTCATGACGATAAAACTGTGTATAAAATTTTATCCATCTGGCTTTTCAAGTTTTTGAGTTATAGCTTTCGCATGACCCCGAACATACAGACAGACAAACTTCCCGTCGACGGATTTTGTCCAAAATTTGATAGAAACCTACAAATTATGTTTAAAGACCACATACCAAATTTCATCCCCGTAGCTCTAATAGTTTTCGAGTTATCGTGTTCACAGACACACACACATACAGACACACACACAGACAGACATAATTCCAAAATTGTGTTTTTCGGAATCAGGGAGGTCTAAAACGTGGAGATTCGTCAAAATCTCGAGTTCGAATTTTTTGACGATTACAATACTTTCTCTTTGTATACTTCGTATACGAGAAAGTAAAAACATTTATAAGAACGAAAAACTAGTTCAAATCATTTTTAATTTGATGTTTTATTATCCGTTTCGTTCTGCTTATGGTATTCTAATTGAATTTGTTGAAGGATTGATAAGGTATGTATGATTTGAAACAGGGCTAAAAATGTGATAAAATTCGCAATGAAAGGTAAAATATGTTAAAAGTGGTTAACGCGTAAAATGCGTTTAAAATGTTTGAAAATTGTAAGAAATGAACATTTATCTTAACGTAATTAAATGAAAAATTTAAAAATGACGTAATTAATTGAAAATGAAAAAAATGTCAGGAGGCTATCTTTTTCAAACAGACGCTGATGTTAAAGGCGTAAAACTACTTTACTCGCGTGACTTTGTTCCGATTTTCATTTTTTTTTTTTTGTAACTTCTGTTGTTACCCTTTATCTCTAAAATAAGACATTAGTTATGTTTTTAACATATGTAGTTACCGAGATATAGAGGATGTCCCATACAACGTTTCTTGTGGCGTTATGGTGTGTGAATCAAATTCCTTCCTGGACCCCAATGGGAGGAACGTAGTCCTACGTTAAAAAACTTTTCGCGGGAGTGAACTGTGAATCTTCTCACAAAAGCCAACCTCAATACGACGAAGTGCTCTCAAGTCCTTTTTCGCAGGGCCGGCCTTTAGCCGATTGCTCACAATAGGGCCCCGCGCCAGAATAATATCTACTCTCCGCACAGTTCAGTGGCGTAACTAGGGTGAGCTAGGCAGTGAAAGTGCCCTCGGCGTTATTACCAGAGGGTGAAGAATTGAGTTTAAGAATTTAAAAGAGTTATTTGTATATTTTACTCTCTCAAACGAAGGATACAAAGACGAAGCATTGTATTCGTCATGAAATTCCACCTCGAAATTTTAGACAAATCTATGCATTTTAAATAGCCCCGAGTCTAAAAAGACCATTTTTGTATTTATATCTGTGTTGTCGGTCTATCTGTAAACACAATAATAGAAAAACGCTGCTAGACGGATAAAATTTCGTATGTTACCAGAACACCAAAATTTTAGGTTTCCATCAAATTTAGACGAAATCCTGTGCCTAAAAAGTCTGCGCATACTTGCATATGCATATGTGGAACTAATAGCATAGAAACGCAAAGAACTAGAAGGATGAAAGTTAGCATATGGTTTTCTCTTTAGAATTGCAGATCTGAATCAAATTTGGGTCTCAATGGGAAGAACGGAACACATTCAAGATACATACACGGTTTTCTTCACTATGCTACGAGGCACAAAATTCGCCACATTGTATTAATAAACGAGATAGTCCAGGAGATAACACTTCAGACAGTCTTTTCTTTGTCATAAGTCCTTATATTGTACAAAAACTTTAAAAAAAAATGTTGAAATTTTTTTTCAAGGCCGGCCCTGCCTTTTTGTGAAGGGAGAGAAAATAGAAATGCTTTCCACTTAGGAACATTATCTATATCACAAAAGCCAGTGTACACTAAGAACCATTTTTATTCATGAATGAAACTTTTTTTAAATGTTGAATGGAGTGTGATTGTGAAATGGTTAGAACAACATTTAAACTGTATTTATACGTTGGAACAAATGTACTTCATTTTGACTGTGTTTTAGTTAACTGAAGAACATTTATTGCATTATAGTTATTATGCATGTTCAGGAAACAAATCACTGTTCCATTTCATAAAAAATTGTTATAAAACTAAAATTTAACATTTATTGAGACAGATAATTTCTAGAGGAAAATGCAAACTTTTTCAATAAATGACTTTTAAATATGGAAGAAAAATCAATTCGTTTAGAATATTAATTCAAAATTTCATTATATTAATTTAGGATACTGCAATAAAATCTGAAATAATTTTTGTTTGTTTTAACTAAAAAGTAACATTCCAACTGAATTTAAAGTTTCTGCTGTTATATATAATTATAAAAGCAGAACTTTGAGTTTTTTTAACAAATTTATTAGTATGAGGAGGGAGTTATGATTAATATAAATAAATACATTTTGCGTATAAGAAACAAAGTAAAATTTGGGATAGTCGATACATGTAATCGAAAGGAGAAGCAATTTTTCAAATTTCACAATACTTCCTTTCAATTCATTAAATAGCAATATTTTACTTTTGGGTTGTATTTATTGTTTCACTAGAATAAATGATGAAAACAGGCAATTACTATGAAGCAACCTCTAATAGTAAAATAAATTTAATAATAAAAAAGGGAGGCTGCAGCCCGATAGCACCTCCCCTGGATTCGCCACTGGTTTATTGTAATTTTATTAAAAAGAGTACGTCCTGCAAAAGTTCTATATTCATGCTCAACAAAGCACAACCTTCATTCATAGCATTATTTCGCTATGCTTTACCTTCAGCACAACAAACATTCATATCATTATTTTGCATACCAATCAAAAATAAGAATGGTTAAATTTAATTAATTTTGTGTTTATATGATCCATTTATATCAGATTATTATCATTTTATTAAATGAGAACACGCCTGCATAAGGCATAGTTTCATTAAGCAACTGCTAATCCAGCGAACACCATAAGAAAGCATTAGAAAAATGCATCCCAATCTTGGCGAATAAACGAATCCTAAAATCTGTTGGCGAGCACGTTTTTCTCGAAGGCAACCATACAGCAAGCCGTCTTTCTACCACGCCGGAATAAAATCTGTCCTATGAAATATTCTACACTTCTCAAAATTAACTTTTAAAATTTTTTGAATAGCAATATTTATAACTTTTAACAGTATTCAGCAATTTTATAAACCTATGCAAAATTTCAACTTATTGGTACGAGAAGTTGCATTACATTTTCTATTTTCCCTGTAAAACGACGTTACGCTACTTACATTTAAAAAAATAATATTTTCTTCATTTGCTATCATTATGCATATTGGATATTTATGACATTACTTTCTAGGTGTATGCTGCTTAATATGAATTTTGTTCATCGTTTCTGAACATCGAACACAACAATATTGCGCCGCACATGTGAAAAGACGGGAACTAGAATCGCTAGTTCTTCAAGTAGAGACTGGGGCGCTGCGATCGTTTGTTAAACTCCGTGCGAAACTTCTGATACAATTTCTCTGTGGGTTATGTTTTCGTTTTGTGAAAATGTTTCAGTTTCAGAATAATTTTCTTTACTCGCCACTGTGATTAATCTAATCAAATTTGTGAACGGATTATTTAGCTTCTCATTTTGTGTGACGAAAAGCGCTTCGCATTAAAGGCAGTTCATATCACAAGCGCCTCAATCCCATGATACCACCTTACGCAAGCCGAATATGATTGGTTTGTCAGCTCACATGACCTTCTGATTGCGCAAGCGCCTTCGGCATCTGAAGTGGGTACCGGGCAAATTGTTTAACTTTAAGAAACATCAGCGGCTTCGCTTTTAGCAAAGTGGGAACCTCGTAGCTTCGCTTTTTCATTGAAAACGTAAAGCGTCATAAGCTTGTAATTGAAAAAACCGCGCATATTCAAAATCAAAAAAGTTACTGGAATATTGGCGAGAAACCCATGTGACCGATGACATGATCCGATTAGCCAATCAGATTCGACTTGCGTAAAAGTGGTATCATGAGGTTGAGCCGCTTTGTTCATAACTGCTACTGTTTGTGACTGGTATGGATAAACACTTCATTATTCGTGATTTTCTAAACTCGCTCTTGAGAGTCATACAGACTACTCGCGACGCCACAGCTAGGAAAATCGAGGCGAAACAAATACGCGTTTCATTCTCAGTCTTTAAGTATGAGAGGCGTCTTTTCGAATTAAATAGATGATGTTCTACAATTTTATAACTTTCTTTATTTCCGCATGTTTTATCGTTTCAAGATCAGAACGATAAACCCGAATTTTATTGCTAAATGACGCTGTAAGTAGTCTCATTGCGTAGCGCTTGGCCCTTTTTCTACAATTTGGCACAAATATTATGACAATAACTTCTTACCCATGAATCAGCTTGTTAGTTGATAAATAATTCACTGTTTCGAAACAATTTAAAGGATTGTAACTAGAATTCTTGGGCCGCAACTTTTCTTCAAATTGTACTTTTACAATAATAAACATAATTCACCACTTTATAAAATAAATTTATAGACAATATATATTTTGTTAAAAAGTGGGATTTTAACGATGACAGGAACCAGTAATACTTATATACGATTCGAACATTGTATCGAGTCGTAATCGGAAAAAAATACAGGGTAACCCTAAATAGTAGGATTTACACGCGAACAGTGGAAAACCGACAGTAGGCGACGCATGCGCAGAAGCATAAAAGTTTTAACCGGGCCACGGCAAGTCTCTGTCCGAACTTGACAGCGACATTTCATTTTTCGGTCTTTTTCTCATTCTGCGCATGCGTTTGGCGTGAAAATGGAAATTTTTTTGGCGTTAAAAACTGAACTCTGTAATCACTCCCGCCATCTCTCTATGTTCAATTGTCAACACTCGTAAAATTTTCGTTTGAGATTTTCTTTGTCAATACTTCTCCTAATTTAGGTATGATATGTTTCAACTCTTTTATTTAACAATACTTAAATGTCGAATGTTTTAGGCAACGAATATATACGTTATCTTAAATAAATAACTATTTGTAATTGATGCAAATGCTTAATCAAATTGAGGTATGAAAAATGAAATTAAAGCTTTCTTAATTTTTTATATTATTTCCAATCTAAATTTTCAGGAAAATAAAACCATACCTCCTTTGTATATTGTAACTTTGGGAAGTTTATTTGGCTGTTAGCGAACAAATTTACCCTATTGTCACATTATAAAATTGATGAATATGTGTATGCAAAAGTATTCCTTTTTATATATTTAGTGTTAGTGATCATTTTGGTACTGTTAACACATAAAAGAATTAATAATGTAGTGACTTTCTTATTATTTCTACAATATGATGTATTTTATATTTATGTTCAGTTCGTCATATATCAATCATAGTGCATGCTTGTTACATTTGCTGATGTTGCTAGTGTTATTTAGACACTGTCACCGCGTCAAAAAATTAATATTATTGCAGCTTTTTGAATGCTTCTATATTCTGACATTTTTATAGTGTGCTTTTAATTATTTTTTTATGTTCTTGATAGCCAACCATAGAATATGATCACATAGTACTCTTCTGACTTTGTATATACAGGAATGAATTATTTTCTAGTGTTAGAAGTGCAATATATTGTATTTGCAATGTATATATTCAGAATTTTATGAGAAATTAAGTGAAAAGGAAGCTAAACAGATAATAATTTTTATAATTTTAATTTTTACTAATTTGTTCATTTTTAGAATTCAAGGCTGTTTTGTACAGTGAGTAATAGAGGAATTTTTTTTCAAATAATATTTTGTATATCTGGGAATGAATTATTTCTAGTGTTAAGAAATGCAATATATTGTCATTGCATTGTATATATTCAGAATTTTATGTATGTGTTTTGTATATATCATGGAATAGAGTGGAATCACTAGAAAGAATGTTGGAGAAATTAAGTGAAAAGGAAGCTAAACTGATGATAATTTTCATTTTTAGTGTTAATTATTCTAGCATGTATTTTTGTTTTGCTTAGTTGCTTATAAAATGTTTATCTTAATTGGAACAGTATATTCTTTACTCGGAAAGGCATCCAGAAAATTGTCTTTTGTATTTAATAAAGCTTTATTCTGTGGTGTGTTTCCAAGTTTATTGATCCCCACTTTTTAAAATATACTGTAGAGTTATTCATTATGAAATTGTTAAAATGCATAGTAGTTATTTTTAGTAGGAAAAATTGTATTTCATATTTAATATATTTCATATTATTCAATTATATGTTGGATGTTAATGTTATACTGTAGGTATTGAATGTTTCTGAAATTTACTTTGCATATTTCCTTAGCAGAGATAATGATTAACAGGGATGAGATTCTTCCGCTTTTTGGTGGATTTCCGCTTTTTTGTTATTTTGGAGAAATTTCGCTTTTTTTTTTTTAAAAAAATTCTGTTTTTTTTTTCTTCCCCCGCCACAAAAATTTGCCTTTTCTTCTGAAAATTCCGCTTTTGCGCAAAGAAAAGAAACCTTTCTATCTTCCATTTTTGAAAGAAAATTCTGGTGATAGTTAATAATAGTTAAATATTCTTTTTCTTATGCATACTTAATTCTAAATAATTAAGTTATTAATTAGTATAGTGCAATATTTTCATCATGTTGCATGTTCTGGTGTTTTTTAAATTTAATAATAGTTAAATATTCTTTTTCTTATTTATACGTACTTAATTCTAAATAATTAAGTTATTAATTATTATAATGCAATATTTTCATCATGTTGCATGTTCTGATGTTTTACTTCTTAAAACATCCTTCGCGTATAAATAATGGTACAAATTGTTTTGCTTGTGTATGATTTCAGTCTTTTTACTTTTTTGCCAATCTCATCCCTGGATTAATCAACTGTATGCATGTTTTATAGGTGCTTAATTTTTTTTCATTTTCATAATTCAAGGTTGTTCTGGCTGCTGCAGTAAATAAGAGAGGTATTTTTGAAATAATCTTTTCCAGGTATGAATTTTTCTGGTGTTAAGAAGTGTAATATATAGTGCCTGTTGAATTCGACTTCCTGATGTTTTCACTATATAAAAAACTGCCCTTTTCGGGGCCAAAAAATTTTATCCCTTCTTGATTAAGGTGAAATTATAATATTTATTTTTTATATAATCTGTATTAATAATATTAAATCTGATTTGTTTTCAGAATTAATTTTTAGATTCATTATATTTATTTCAATTTTGCAACTCTTATTTGTTTATGTACTTGCATAATTTTTGTAAGTTTTTTCCTTTGACATATATAGCAATCCAAAACAAAAGTAGGACTCTTGTAGCAGAATTTTTCTATTCCAATTTTTTAAATAAAGATGAAATTATTTGTGATTTTTGTCTGTTTTTCTTTAATAACCAAGTTGATTTTTACAGATGTTGGAAATCATAGTGAATTCCAATGAACTCTAAAACTTTTGATGCAATTATGTTGTGGGGTAAAGTGGTCATACATCAAATAAAATGCTAACTTTATAATGAATATTAGTATGAATGTAATTTTTTTTTATATTTTAGCTTTGAATAGTTAAGAACTAAGTTTAACATTCAAAATTATACTAATTGCAACACTTTAGTTGGAGTAAACACCCATTTTATTTATGTAGCAGTTTGAAGTTGGAATACCTAATTTAACTTCTCTCCTACATTTTGTTTAATTTTTTCATTAGATTGACTCTGCAGAAAGCTTCATATAGATCTTAAGAGTACTTCCTCATTAACAGATAAGCTGAATTAATTACAGATGTTATTTTATAGTAATTTCAGTAAGATGGGGTCAAGTAGTCGTAGGGATAGGCTTAACATGCATCACTCTTTTAAAATTTCTTAAGCTTAATTAATTAGACAGGTACTAGTTAAATATTAATTTAAGATATATTACAGATTATAATTAAAGATTTGAAACTGGATAACCCCAATTTTTGCATCAAAAGCATCACATAACACATATAAGAAATCGGCCAATTGCAAAAAAGGATGTACTTTTTAGTGCATCAGCAAACGATTTCATGCTACCTTTCATTTTTTACAAAGGGTCTCATTTATATGAGTAATAGACTAAGGGTAGTGCTAAAATAGACTAAAGGTATGGATTAGAAGACTTCGCTTTATCCAATTTTCTTTAGATTTGAAAAAACTTGTTCTTTTAATTTATGATGGGCACAGAAGTTACATGACTTATGGAACAATAAAAAAGGCCATGCTTAATTACCCTATAACTTTTGTATAATTACACTCAAAGATTAGACATGAGCTGTACTTACAACTCTATATATATAACCACCTGTTTCATCTATACTTAAAGTGGTCATATAGAATACAAGAGAAAAAAGAATAATGAAGGTTTGACTGAAGAAATTAGTAATAAAACAACTGCAAAATGGAAGAGATGCAAGAAAACAGTTCAAAAACATGCAAAGAAAAACTTGATAAAGCAGAAAATGTATTATTCAGTCAAGTGAATCCAAAATTGCAGATAATCAATTATCACAGTATTTCTGCAAGATGTTGGCAAAATATGAAGGGGGAGGGGGATCAATCAAAGAGCTTATTCTTTTGTATTGGATTAGAGAAGAATTTTAAATTTATTTGAACATACTATTAATTTAAAAAATAAACCAAGAAATCTTATAGGAATATTTGACTAAACATAATGTTTATCATTGATATTTTATAATATTAATTTATTAACATTTGGATATTTATTGGACTTCAATATTTATGAACAATATTTAAAGTAAAAAACATTTCAGACAATATAAGAATTTTGTGTATTATAATTTTCTATACAAAAATAATTTTTATATCCCGAGTCCAATAATGTCCTAATAAGTAGCGTCCAAATCTCGCCTATTTTTATTTGTAAGAAAGCATTTTCTTCTGATGCCTTTTTCTCTCTACTTATCCCTGCAGTCATGGAAGGGCTTGATTTTTAAGCACTTTATTTAATTGAACTTCTTTTAGAAATAAAAATTGAGCAATGCAAATTATTTGAGATCAAGACAAATTTATATAAAATAATGATGCTTTATGTGAATAAGCTTTATTGTTTCAGATAAAAATTATATAATTTAAATGCAACTTATGACCGATTAAATTTTTTAATCTATAGATGTATCAATTATATACAGCAGCAAAATATTTTTTGAAATCTTTTTCAAAAAATATTTTTTCCTTTATTTTTCTAGCTGTGTTTATACCTATATAATCTTAAAAAAAAAAGATTCAACACCATGTAAATACTAGCAAACACAGAAAATCTTTATTAACAAATTAGGTAAATAAACAACACTGTTTGAGTAGTGGAAACAAATAAAGAGAAAAATGCAAACACTTATGAAATATGAAACATAAAATTATTCTCTGATATGTTTGTCATAAAGTAGATTACAGTAGTTAGTTCTAATATCTTTAAAAATTTACTGAATGTTTATCAAATTTTTACAAGAAAAAAATTTCAAACAAATAAGCATGGCAATATTTACTTTTATCTACTACAAATCACCAATCAAGAATAACATGGCTTAATTGTCAGTTAGGCCCATGGTTTTAAAGTTTTTTAGCACTGCAGACTTGGCATTTATGTGCCAAAATATGAAACATTCAAAAACATAAAGAAAATAAATAATAGGGGGTGGTCCATTGTACCCTGGTCTCCCCTACTGTTCCAATGAAGATAAGCATATTATCAAAGAAGGAATATGCCTGGTATTTTCATATAAACAATCCTTTTGCAAAATTTTTCCATTATGTATAAGACATAATTTAACATATTGTCCATCATGTATAAAATATGGATATTTTAAATTTATCTAACCAATAAGAGATTTGCTTTTGTTAAAATAAAAATCACATAGCTCATAAAACAAGAAAATATTACAATTCAGCAAATTTAATAAGTAAGAAAGAAGTAGTTACTAGTAATATTGAATGACTAAAATGGGATAATATGAGAATGCATAGGCTGAAGATGTTTTTGTACTGTTGTTGATTTTTACATTGATTCAATAATACAATTTTGAATCAGATTTTAAGAGTACCACAGCATATCAAAATCTTTTTCTAAAAGTGTTTAATGGTTCACTTACATCAGAAGAGTTTATGAATGCCCAGAATATAAAACAAAAATGCAGCATTCATGAAGAGGATAAAATGTCAATGTAAGCTGCTAAGTTTGATAAGATATAAAATTCTTTTTCTCATTCTCATCAATTAAGACATAACTAAACACAGTTTTAAAATATAAAATTATGTGCATTTTAAATTTATCTGAACAATCAAAGATTTGTATTCTTGTAGTAAAAATCTTACAGGATATAAAACAACATGCACAATAATAAATTTAATAAACAAGGAAGATAGTATTAACCTGGAAACACACTGCAGAAAAAAGCTTCATTAAATATAAAGTCAATTTTCTAAATGGATCACCAGGTACATTAGAGACATTGAATTTTTAATAAATATATGTATTTAAATTTACAAGAACAATAATCAGTTTGCATACAATGGACTGCAGCAATCCAGGATAGGTATTAATAACATGAAATATATTTTGAAACATACCGATTGAATCGGATGAGCAAAAGAAAAAAAAAGTAGTGGAAAGGAGTTATAAATTCTCCACTCAAACATATAAAAAATTACACTATAAGTCATGCTAAACACCAAAATATTCCTTCAGAAAGTTGAACGGTCGGGAAAGAACTTGAAGGGACGTCTTAATACTAGCACTCAATACAATGAAACGTGGTTAATACTACGAACTACGATATGAAGTGACCGCTAATCACCCAAAACGATGCCGGGCAATCCGCTCTTCGAAGCCGCGTCCGCTGATCAACGTCATATCCACAACATTAAAGTCTTTCGGATGCCAAATCGGCGATTTATAAACAAATTGGAAGGCCTAATTCTACCTCCGAAAATTGTGCAAACATAGAAAAACTGGTCACGTGATCTACTGTCGGTTTTCTACTGTTCGCGTGTAAACCCAACTAATGACACATCGGGTTTCAAAGGACTGAAGTATACGATAGTGATGTGTCAGATTCGTTCCTTTTGCGGACTCGGATCCACGGTTCCGAGTCCGGCTGTAGATCCGGATCTTCGATTCGTTCCTTTTGCGGACTTGGATCTAGTTTGATTGCGGATCCACGGATTCGCTCCGAAAAAATGGATTTATAGCCCATAATTACTATAATAATCTTTATTATTGAACTAATATTATTATGAATCTTAATTAATAACATAATAATTGTAATTAGATAATTAATTGCATTGTTGTTAATTATAATTAGATAATTAATTATATTGATTGTAATTTTAATTACTAATTAATTATTTTTAATTAACATTTCTGTTAATTATTTAAAATTAGTTAGTGAATTTAATGGAACTTTGCAAGAATCTTCAGTATTTTGACGCTTTTCATTTCTGTTATCTGGTTAGGACTTCCCATGAATGTCATTTAATTTGATGGAAACAATATATTTACTAAAGCGTTCAGTAATGAAATTAAAGTTCAGATTTCTTTCTAATTAAATATCAAGTTTTCAATCTTGATGAGCCCCATACAGTAAAAAATATTTAAATCATCATCAAGGAATATTAAACAACTCTTTGCAGTTATCAAAGATCTACTGCTGTTGAAATCTGTTATTGACTACATTGATAAAATGTAATTTTTTAGTGAATTTCTGCCAGTTGAATCAAATGCTTTTAAATTTTGAGCAAATTATAAATGTCATTTAAATATGCCTTTCCCAATACGTGCGTGGATGGTATGGTCGGTAGAGCGCCGTGGTACGAAATCCATTGGCCCGGGTTTGAGTCTAAGCCTTTGAGTCTTTCTTTCGCGGTTGCTGCAAGGCTAATGTTTTCGAGAATTTGAATTTAGGATATTCTCTTTTTATAATATATATTCAGCTTCTTATTCTATTTTACTCTTTTATTTCCAAACCTAATTCATTATTAGATAAATTTTAAATAATTCCTAGTGTCCAAAATCAAAAGGTATAAAAATATTTTTCGATGACGTTTAAATTATTCACACGAAAGAAATATTATTTCTTAATAATTTCTAAATTGCGTTTATATTTGTTGACTTATCTTAAACTTGTATAACAAAAATTCTTGACTATTTGAAAAAAGTCCAGAATCAAAATTTTCTTTTAAATGGTTTTTTTTTTATCAAATCCATTAATTTCAATTTATCGAGATTTTACTAATGAAAAGATTTTTGATATTGTAATCTTGAGTTAAGAATAAAAAATTATAATTATTTTAATTAGAATCATTATTATTTATTTTTACTAAGAAGTATGTCAAAGTAGGTAGTTTAGCAATTTTTTTAATATGTTGCGTATGCAATTTTTTTTTTGTTTAGAGGAGAAAGCTATTTTGATAGTAGATAAATAAATTCAGAAAACACAAAAATATTGTATTATCATTGGAATATTTACTTAAATTCAGTGCAGTTGTTCAAAACACCAACAACTGAGTGAAAAATAGATTACAGAATTCCATTTTATGCAAGCATTAAAAAAAATACTGTAAAAGGCAACAAAAAGATATGCCATTTCAAATTAAATAATAGCATGTAAAAATAGTAAAATTTTCGTATTAGAAACAAAACAATATGATGTGGAATGCAAATATATAATTAAGACTGCATAACTGCATTGAGAGGCAATTTTTTTAATTCGGGCAACCTTATTGAATTAGCTTCGCAGAGGGTTAAATACACAATTACGATTTATGATTTGTGAAACGATATTTTGAAATTAGAAATTTATTTTTAAATACTAAGCAAATAAACTATTATATTATTGAAATAATAAATTTTTACAAAAGCTTTTAACCTCTTCAACATAGGTTTGAAGGGCCACAAACATCGTATTTAACATTGTCCCACATCTACACACATGATATTAATTTATTACAAAATTGTATAAAACATAGTGTGAGAGTTTTACAAGAAAAATATAAAAGATCCACTTTAATTTTAATATTTAAAAATAAACTTATTACTTGAAGATTTTTTCTTAATACATATTTTGTAATTAAACGAATTTCGAATTTTATAATATGCTCTCTGTATGTGAAGTAAACAAACTTCCTTTGAAAAAATAAAATTAAATAATTCTATTAAAAAACGGCGGACAGACATTCATTGAGTATTAAATGACTGATCGAAGAAAAGTTTATGACCTTATTTCATCCATTCTTATTCTTATACTTTTTCACAGCATTCGTTTGTACTCGAAATAGAGAAAATTTTTCTTTATTTTAGATTCAAACTTTTGCAGCTATCTTTCGTATTTTCTTGAAATCAATTTCTTATAAATTTAAGAAATATTAAAAATACATTTCCGAATCTGTAAAACAATAAATGAGGAAATCATGGTTCCATTTACTGTTCATGTAACTTTTTTGTTCTCTCAAACTTTATTGTAAAAAAAGGCGGAAGAAATTTTTATGATAAAACAGCGATTTAATTATTTGCATTTCAACTATAAATTGTTTTAAAGAATAATATTCCTTTCTTAAAAAAAGAGCGAAGTTAAATAAATAAGCTTATAAATACGAATATTAAACTTTTTTTTTTCGGTGTTTAGAATGAAATACACGACACATTATTCATGAAACGGATATTCTTAGAAAAATTAACAAAATATTGACAAATAATATATTTTCCTTCACTGTGTTGTAAACTACATTATTGATGACATGTAAAAAATATTGATCTGAATTTTATGTTAATATTTAAATTTCGTGTTATATAATACATTCAAAAGGTATTAATAATTGGATGGATTTTTATGCATTTCACAAAAAGTGTTTAAAAAATGATTGAAATGAAGTTTATCAGCAGCAATAAATTTAATATATCACCTTTATCAAGAATTCATAATAATTGAGAAAATAATTTTGTGAAAAAGTATCAGGTAAGCTAATATTAGTTGTTTCAATCGATAGTTTCCTGTATCAGATTGCTCTATTGTTATATTTTATGTCAACTAAATGAAGAGCAAACATCTTATATACAGACAAAATATTCCATTGCGATACTAGCTTTTAAAAGCCATTTCTTAAAACCGCAAATGACCAGACCTCTCCTCCACTCCCTGTCGTTTCATTGTTCACAATTGATGGGATGCGCGGAAGTGGAGGACCTTCATTTCCTGGAATTTCTTTAAAGGAATAGGGGGTTTCATTCTGCTTCCGTGAATGAAAAACTACCCGGTCTTCTGAGACACAGAAATTATCACTTTTGCCGGGCTTAGAGAGTTAAAAAATAACATAAACTCACTAAAGTTTTGATTCCATGGTGCCCCCAAGTGCACATTCGCTATTCGCTTTTTTTTTATTAATAGATATGTATAGGAAAACAGCCTTTAACCACCAGGTTTCTATCTATTTGTTATAATTGGCACTCTCTAAATGCATTAAGAGCAAACCCGGATAAGCGCTGTAAGAACCATTAAGAAATGCAAGTTTTGGGACCCCCTTTTCCTCAACAACTTCTACCAAATAATTTTATATTGATTTATACTTAATATCCGTATAAGCAATTTTTATTTAACAAATATTACTAAAAACAGAAATAACGAAACATTTAATTGCAGGTCACATTCAAGCTCATTTCAGTTTCTCGAGTATAAAAAAATTGAGAATATAAATTTAAAAGTAATTTCAAACAAATAATAAAAAAACTTTAGAACTTTTTCAGCAAAATCTAACAATCTAAATACTCTAATATAAAGTTTTACAGGACTGTTGGCTTATAATTGAGTCAGCTAACTGCAAAAAAAAAAGGTCTGGAATACACTGATATGCAAACTAATCTGAAAACTTGGAAAGAAAGTTCAGGAATTTAAACGATACTCGATTTCATTTTGAATAAGTTCAAGCACGCGCCTCTTGTAGATCAAACGAAGTAAAGATATCACTTAACTCCTCTCCAAACTTCCACGCCACACCAGCGGGAAAAGTTTAATGACTGGCATTTTCAGTATGGGTGGAAAAATGAAAATGATGAATAATTTTATAAAAGTCATTCCTAAATTTCAAAATCCATCTCTAATCTAAAAACACATGGATTTGCGTATGTAGAGAAGTTAAATGGTTTTTATGAACAAATTTGAAATAAACTCCAAGATTTTAATAGACAGACTACAAGTAATTCAAACTTGAATTGAGACCTGATGCTGTCATAAAACTGAAAAGGTTAAATTACTGTTTTAGCTACTTTATGTTGGCTTCTGAGAGAAGGAACCGCATATAGTGAATATCAGAGATGACTTCAGTACTATTTTACTCTCTGTCTGTAACAAAGAATTGTCGAAATGATGAGCAAAGTATAGAAAGATATATATTACATGATACAACTTCCAGTTCATTATATTGATGAAAAATTTTTATCCTGTTATAAACCGGATTTATTTTCAGCTATATTTCTGAAGCTTGTGAACTCCAACAGACCTTCATAACTAATCCAGATATACGGATCTCAAGCACGACTAATGATTGTAAATTTACAAATAAAATACTTTGGAAATGCTACCGTGTCAAAAACGACAATGCTTATCTAAAAGAGAATGTAAATTTCCTATGTTCGAATCAGACCGAACAACGCTATAAATAAAGCTTTTCAACTTTTCAGTATGCAACTGTAGTGAATCAGAACATATTAGGATGGTGAGCATAACTTGAAATTTTTGACTCTATAGTTGTAGAAATCCAGGTCGTATAACCATTTTAATAAACTTTTAATTGGGGGAATAATTAAAATATAAATAGAAAGAGAGCCGATCAGTTGAGAAAGGTGAAATTTCGGGGATAATATGGCACTGTGGTGGCTAATATTAAAAAGTCACGAAATGAATTGCGAAACTCTTTGTTCACACAGATTGCAGGTGAGAGGATTTTAATTAAAATGATGGCAGATGCAGTGGCGGATTTTCATAATATGAGGCCCCAGGCGGAAAATTGTTTTGAGGCTCTTACCTTACCCAATGTCGTAAATTCACAGTCGGCTTAACACTGCGATGTGTGTAATAGATTTTGAGGCCCCTCCAGAGTCTCTAGGTACGAGGCGAACACCTCTAACACCTATGCGAAAAACCTCCACTGGGTAGATGGTTACGAAATTGAGTTAGAGCACCAGGACTACTTTTAAACTAGAAATTTTAGCATGTTCTCTGAAATCAGCTTGTTTACCATAGCCCAAGTGTAAAAAAGAAAAAAAGGCTTAAAATAGCGGAATAAAATTTCAACGTTCGAGAATAGGCTAAAAAGCAAATCATTTTGATAATTACAAAAACTTAACAGAGCGGTGGAATTTATGATGGTGATAAAACTATGCTGTTTCTGGTTCTTCATTTATAGAATTACAGAAGATAAAGCCATTTTAATTAGCGTTTAATTAGGGCGGAATGATTAAAACGCTTACAAAATTAAAATATGCGGCTGCGGCTATGAAAGATGCGTAGCTGTGAAAACATGATGCAATAACAAGAAATGTTATTCTTTTGTTTTTCAGGATTTTTTTAATATTATAATAATTTTCTCAAGCGGAAATGAAAAAACACTGATGCAACTATTGTTTTTTCCCCAGGCTTTTTTAATGTTAAAATCTCAAGAAATATCAAAGGCCTTAAGTTTTATTAATCAGAAAAAAATCATTATGTTAATTGGAGTGAAGAAAAACTAAAAATATAACTTGATCCGCATCGATTGCTTTCATTCAAATCAACCGACTCTTAACGACATCTCCTCGCGAAGAATCTTATCTACAAAACAAACATGGCGATCCAATAGTAGATAAGACTCCTTCCTTCCTGCATCGTAAAAGCAATATTCTTCTCCTTCCACCTCAAATGACGTAAAGGTAACAGAATGTCTTTTACAGAGTTCCGAGTGTTCCATCCATGCCCCCCAAATGATGTATCGTTCATTCCAGAACGAAACAAATCCTCTTCCAAAATTATGGATCCGAATCAGTGATTCTGAATCAGAATCAGTTAATTCCGATTCCGCGGATTCATCATGAATCCGATGCCGCGGATTCGTTCCTTTTAGCGGATTCGTTTCTTTTGGTTGGAATCGGATCCGGTCGTTCCTTTTAAGGATTCGGATCTGCGAGTTCGTTCTGGAGAGAACGACTCATCTCTAGTATAGGATTTTACAAATAGGAGCGAATGGAGGACTGCGCCGAGAAGACCGAAGATGAACCTTTTTTAAAAATGCGACTAGTGACGTAGAACCGGTTTGGCGAGTGTTGGCTGGAAAAGCTCTGAACACCGAGTGTGGATCTGCCATTGCTATTTTGATTTCCTCACTCCTGCGTGCTGTTGTCTTTGGGTAATTGTCGGTAATTGTCTTTATCACGTGCTGCTGAGTTATTGATTGAAAAGTTATTATTTTTTTTTATTAAGATCTCAGCTGAACACATGTATCGCCGGAAAGCAAAGTCGATTGTAAGTATACTTTGTGATTACATATGGCATATATTTTGCTTAGTGTATGCCCTTTTTATTGCCATTTTAACTTGCATGTCTTTCTTCTATGATCAACAGATGAATGGAACTGGCAGTGTCAAAATGACTAAAAGCAGCGCAACTGTGGAATTAGCACCATCAGAGGCGAGTACTTTTCGTTCTACAGATTCTATACCAATGCTTTATTCTTTTGTTGTTAAGAAAGAAATTCAACAAAATGTTTTATGTGATAAAGTTCCTGCCAATACATTCTGCTCATCTGTAAGTAATGAGCAGTTTGTCTATTCTTCTGATGAATTTCCAGTCTTACCTTCTAACAATGCCTTCCTTTCTCTACCTACTATTGATTCTGTCTGTTTTACTTCTCCAGCTTGTTCATTTGCTTCAATACTAAATAAACCTGTTACTTCTCTTACTCAGCCTTTGTTATCTCAGACTGTCTCTTCTGCCTCCTTACAGTTTCCATTACCTCATTGCACTCTACCTATTACTTCTCAAGCTCTTCTTTCCAGCCTTATTCCTTCCTTGCTTATACCTGCTACTGAGTCTGAACTTTCTACTATATTTCCTAAACCTTTACCTCAACGTTCTTGTGTCCTGACTTCTTCTCAAGCTCCACTTTCTAACCTTATTCCTTCTTTTTCTCCGCCTACTGCTGAGTCTGAACTTTTTTCTACATTTTCTAAGCCTTTACCTCAATGCTCCCAAGCTCCTCTTTCCAGCCTTATTTCTTCCTTGCCTGTACTTGCTATTGAGTCTGAACTTCCTTCTACATCTTCTAAGCCTTTACCTTAACATTCTCAATCCTTTACTTCTGAAACTCCTTTTTCCGTCCTTATGCCTTCCTTCTCTGTACCTGCTGCAACATCTGAACTTTCTTCTGCATTTTCTATGCCCTTACCTTATCATTCCCAGCGTCCAAGTCTATTGCAGTTGGTATTTTCCATGCAAATGTTTAACATTGAAGTATCAAATCCTTTTGGTGTATTAGAAAGTTTGAGTGAATTAGAAAACCCAGTTGACAATTTATTAAAAGTCATGTCCACACAAAAAAATGGTGGATGTGCAATTTCAAAAGTATGTTGGGAGTCATTCCCATCTTACTATCTTTATAAGAAGCATACAAACTCTTCAAGCTGTTCTTTGTCACTACCTATGTCAGGAAAAGTTACTTATCCCAGGAAATGTGACACATGCTTAAGCACTTATTTTAATAAATCTTCATTTTCTAACCACAAACGTTCTTGTATTGAGAAATCCAAACTGTCTGATGTAATAAATGATTCTTGCAGTGTTACAAATAACTCTCCATCCAGCAAATTGGCTCTTAGTTTCCCTGTTTATGCTTGTGAAATTTGTTTTAAAACATTTTCTAGTAAATTTTCTTTAAATTGTCACGAGGAAAAATGCTCAAGTCCTGCTGAACCTTTGTATCCACGTATGTGCGAGAAATGCAGTAGATTTTTCAAAATTAGAAAATCCTTTTACAAACATATTAAGAATTGTTCTACAAATACAAATTCAGTTATTCATTATTGCCCTTTTCCTAGTTGCACCAATTCATTTACTTATCTAAGTAATTTCAATAAGCATATGTTAAGTAATCATCAGCTTGATGAGGTTAAACAATTTGCATTTGATTCCGTGAGCAGTTTTCAAATTTGGCTGGAACAGGAAAGTGCATCTACATTTTGTTCTTTCAGAAAATATTCTGGAACCAGAAAAGAACATTCTAAAAGTTTCCATTATTATTGTTGTACTTTTTTTGACCAAAGTCGTTCATTGGAAGTACCAAGGAAAACTACTCGCAAATATAGTAAAGGAACTATACCTGCACATATAAATTGTCCTGTTAGGATTTGTGCCTGTGAACTAAGTGATAAAGTTGAAGTCACTTACTATTGTGACCATAACCATTATACAGGAGTTGAGAATTTAAAGTATCTGTGGCTTAAACAAAGTACTCGTGATATAATTAAAACCTACTTATCTTTTTCTGTTCCCATTCAAAAAGTACAAAAAATGTTGAGGGGAGAATTAGGGTCCCAAGATGAACGCAATTTTTTCCCAATTAAAGAAGTATTTGTTTCACGTAAAGTCATTCAGGCTTATTTGAGGAGTTTAGAAAATTCCATGTTTCCAAAAGACAATTTAACATCTGTTGTTTCTATTGCTGAATGCTTGCGAAAGGAAAATTATGATCCCATTTTAATATTTAAGTTGCAAAACAACTTACAACTCTTTATGGCCCTTCTGATCTGGATTTTTTTGCCAACCTGTCAAACTTCATTTGCCTTGTGTTTCCAGACAGAACATCAAAGGGTGAGCAATAGTGATCAAGTTCTATGCATTGATTCTACATACAAAACAAATCAGTATGACTTTTATTTCATTAATTTAATTGTTCCTGATAAATATGGAAAAGGTTGCCAGTAGCTCATTTTATAACTAATTATTTAGATATAAATACCATGATTTGTTTGTTTTCGAGTTTGAAGGTTAAAATTCCTGGTTTAAATGTTAATTGTATAATGATGGATGATGATCAAAATACATTTGAAGCCTTCAATGTTGTATTTGGCCCAAACATTAGACATTTACTATATAAATGACATGTCTTCCATTCTTAGAGTATGAAGTTGTATGCTAAGGTATCTAATAAACAGCTTGTTAAAGAAATGAAAGTGAGATTAAAAGAGTTACTTAATATAAAAGAGAGGAGTGCATTTGAAAAGCTTCTTGCTGAGTTTGAAAATATTCATTTCACTAAAAGTCCTGAATTTGTTGATTTCTTCAGAAAACATTATTGCAATAGAGTTCAACAATGGTCTGCTAGTTATAGAAATTTCCCCCATGCATCTACAGAAACAAATAATTATTGTGAATCATTTCATAATCAACTGAAAACTGTCTATTTTCAACGGAAATTTAATAGACGCATTGATAGGCTTATATGCACAGTTTTGGATATGGAAACAGATACCTATCTGAGTTACAAATACAAAGAACTTAACCATATGTCATTCAAAACTCATTCTAACAGACATATTAAAAACATGCTAAAAGTAGAGAAATAGAAGATGATGTGATTCAACTTACTAGTACTTCTTGGTTGGTTAGGTCACAATCAAAAGAGGTTGAGTATTCAGTGACACAAATCAATGATATCTGTCCCTCAAATGATTTTTGTTTCATTAAATGTTTAGAGGTTAGTTGTATTGGATTATGTAGTCACTTATATCAGTGCAATTGTCAGGATCTTAAGAGCAACAACTTATGTAAGCATATTCATAAAATTCATTCTCAAAAAATGAAAGGAAATATCACTTTTCAGAGTGACAATTTTCAAGTAGAAGAAAGCTTTTCAAATGTAGATTCAGAATCAGATTATAATGTGGGTCATACTTCTCAGTTTGAACAAGGTAAATCCCCTATTCCAAACTTGTGTTTTGAACTGTTAGAACTTATGAAAAAGTGCAGTCTGTTATGTCCAGTAATGTTGAAACAATCTTAAGAAATTTAATTTCAGGATGTCGTGGGGTAGTGAATTCTTCAGTTTCTGAAAAAATTAATCCCATTGTCCCTTGTATAAAAATTCATCCAAATCAAAAATCAATTCCTCAGGCTGATTTTTTTTAAACTAATAATAAACATGCAAAACAAAATACTCAAAAGAAGGTTTCTAGCAAAAGAAAACTAGTGGATGATCCTGATTCTCAGCCTATAAAGAAATACACATTTTGTAAGAATAAGTCATTCAGTACTTTGCTAAAATATTCTAGTAAACCTATAGTGAAAGTAGGGATTTATAATTTAAAGTATGGAGATTTAAAAAGTTTAGATCCTTTTTTACCTGAAGATGAGATACTACTTATAAAATCAAAATTTCCCGATTTTATATGTGGTTGGTTGTATGATGTTGTTATTGATGCTTTCTTGTACAAACTGTGCTCATTGCAAACAACAATCACTTTTATTGATTCTTCAGTGTCTCAGTTACTTCGTGGAGAAACTTTAGACGGTAAATTGTTTAAAGGTTGTTTAATATTTTTGCCTATTTGTTTAAACCAGCACTGGGTTTTAATTGCTGTACACACAGAAAATAAAATTATTAGCTTTCTTGATTCTCAAAGTAAAAAACTACAGAATGACTATGTACCTTTTATTAAAAATTTAATTAGAAGCTTGAATGCTAATACAGTCAGTGAATAGAGAATCATTTTACCTGACTGTATCCTTCAGCAAGATACTATAAATTGTGGTCTTTTCATTTGTTACTATGCTCATCAACTAGTCTTTCAATTAGATTGTAAACAGGATGTACTGTACATAATTGTTTCGTAAATATGTATATCATATTTTGCTCAATAATGCACCTATCCATAAATTTTCTGAAGGTAAACATGGGCTCGAGTTGGTAGAAGTAGGGGATAATAAAAGTGTAGATACGAACAGTCTTTCTGTTAATGTGCTTTATGTAAATAATATAGGGATTATTAATTATATGTTAAAGTCACTGGATTTGTTTATATCAGTAGAGGAAGAAAAATTGCTTAAATCTGTCTCGTCAACTTTTCAGGAAGGTTGGTTATATAATACCAATATAGATGCCTTTTTGTATAAAACAGGGTGTGTAGCGTCATGAAAAGTGCTTAAAAAGTGCTTAAATTTGAAAATCATTTTTAAGCACCTTAAAAGTGCTTAATTTTGAAAAAAGGTCCTTAAAAAGTGCTTAATTTTCTCGATAAGTGCAAAGAAAACAGTCTTCTTTTTTGTTTTCTCAGATGTTGAATACAATAAATCAAAAGTATAGTCATAAAGCCTCGTTTCCAGGTTGTATTAAGAATGAAAACCGACGAAAAGGAAGAATTCTGGGAAGGAATCCAGGGTGAGATAGATCCAGGGGTGTCAACACATGTTAAGATAATGCTTATAGTCCAGTCTACGAAGGAACAAAATGAGGGTGAAAAAAACATTAAATCATATAATTTTGAAAATTGGTACACATATTCGTGAGGGGCTCCTGATAAACTTACTAAAAGTCCCCTGAGGTCGGGGAGCTTTCGTCTCCGTCTTGAATTTCATCCCCCCTTTTTTTAGTTTTTCTTGAATATCTCGAAAATTATTCATTTTTCAAATTGCAATTGATTTAACATATTTTGAGATCCATTTTCTCGGAAACTATTGAAGATAGAACAAAAATAAAAGCAAGTATTTGTAGGGAATTTTACGCTTTTAATTTGCTGCATCAATTGTAATTTGATAACTGAATAGTTTTTGAGATATTCGAGAAAAAACTGAAAAAGGGGGGATGAAATCCAAGATGGCGGCACGAGCTCCCCTTCAAGACCTGGTACTTTTAGTTCTTCAGGAGCCCCTCACAAACATGTGTACCAGTTTTCAAAACTATATGATTAATGTTTTTTTCAAACCCTTCGGTGACTGGAATATTAATGACATTTTCCCCAGCTCCCTCTTTCTTCAACAATGGGCACCGCGATATATTGAAATACTGGAATGGTTATCCCGAAGGGGCAAATTAACTGGCAGTCCAAATTAACTGGTAATTTATTAATTTTAAGAAATGTTGAGGAAGGTCACAGATTTTTATCGTTAATTTTATAAAAGTTGACTTAATTTTTGGTAATGACAGTTTGCATTATCATTTTTATTCTTTTGGCAAACCAAAAAGACATCCTTTATTTTACAATAGAAGACATTGTGCAAATACAGAAATAAATATTAAAATTTAAAAAATTACATATTTAAAATTAACAAATATATTATTTAAAACTTTTCAATAAAAATTATGCAGTATTATAAAACATCCTATGCTTAGAAAATATGTGGGTCTAAGTATGCATGCATGTAAAAAGGTGCTTAATTTTTTTGCTAGGGTGCTTAAAAAGTCCTTAAAAGTGCTTACTTTTTGCAACAATTTCTCACTACGCACCCTGTAAAAGCTCTGATTTTGCATATTTTTGTGTAGTTGAATAATTTTTTTTCTGTGGCCCTTTTAAGCAATAAAGTACATAATTGTTCTTGGATGAGTAATTTTCAGACATGTAAATTGTTATTCATTCCTCTAAATCTGAATTGCCAATGGATACTTTTTATAGCAGATACTGAAAACTGTACAATCGAATTTTATGATCCCTTAAATAATTCTCCAGGTGCCAGTTGTCTTAGTTTATTGAAAAAGTGGCATATTCTTCTACAAAAATTAATACAGAAAGATAAGTGGAAAATTATATGTCCTCAGCATGTTTGTCAGGCAGATAGTATTAATTGTGGTGTTTATATTTGCTATTATGTGTACAAAAAAATTAATAATGCTTCATTAGAGAAACCATTCAGTATCTTAAATTTTCGCAAGTTTATGTATGATATAATAACTGGTAAATGAAGGTAACATATTTTTAAGCTGTACAATTTTTATATTTTTAATCTATTTAAGTTAAATGACTGTTTAAAACATAGAAGGAAATATACCTACTGGGGAGCCTGCCTTGCTATGCTATTCTAGGAGGAGGAAAAAAAGAGGGGTAATGCATCTGTGCTTCGTACTTCCAGGGTGCTGTGGAAAACGTTGCAATATTTCTCGTCTACAAATAATCCCTATATAACAAATGGGGATAGAACTGCTTATAAGGATTTTCTTATTTATTCATGTTATTTAGATATTTTTCCAGGAAGAATCATGAAGATAAGTCATGTTGCAGCTTACTAATCAACCAGACAGTAAAGAAGAAACTGCTTGGTATAGCAGGAAGACAAATTAACACTAGATGGTGTTTGTTTTTGTATGTTCATTGTGACATCAATAACAAACATTTTTTAGTTAAGATTTTCAACTGAAGGATCTCATATGCTTGAAAATGTGGACCTTTTTGATTTTTAGTTCATAATTTCTCTTTCTTTTTTTAATCTTTTGCATGTGTTTCAAAATAAACTAATGTATTAGTATAAATATCTGAAAATATAAAAGTATTTGATTCAGTTTTTATTCATTTTTCTGAAGAGTTGTTGTAACATTTCAAAATAGCTGCCTGTGGCAACCAACTTGTTTGCTGGTAATATTGGTTATTTTTAATTTCAATGAAATCTCTTGTACATAATTTTATATTCATGTGGTAAAATATTTTTCAGCTTCAGCAAGTTTTTAAAAAAATTGAGATCAAAATTTTTATAGCCTTGCCATAGTTCTGTTCGTTGTGTACATGAACCTCTTTAATGATGTCAAGTTACAGTCACATGAAAAATGCAACTATGTATGGCATCTAACAACCAATTGTCTTGCATGGGGGGCTATGATTTCATTTTCTTAATCCTCATGCAAAATGTGCAGTGGATTCCAGCAGTAAGTTGGTTGGACATATTTCATGTGTATGAAGTGAGCACATCCAACAGCATGTATAATCATTCAGCATTACTGGTTATATTTTACCGTGTACTTATTATTTTAGTGGGCTTTGTTTTCTGTCTCCACAAAACTATGAGATAAAATAATGAAGTAATTTAAAAAAACAGCATAAGAATATGAACATAGAAGGACAGAATATTCATTCCTTACCATTTAGCAATGAAAATAAAACAAGCAATTACAATTGAACAATGAAAAGTATTGTTGCAAATTATGCATAAGACTATTTATTAAAAAATGTATTTGAAAAGATAATTTTTTAAAACAAATTTAAGATGGTGTAAAATTCCCTTTTATGCAATAACCTTTTAAAAGTTACTGGCAAGCACTCTCTTTAATTTTTTAATTAATTAAAATTGCTCCGAGATGCACATTCTAGTTATCAAAAGTATGCTTTCACCAAATTTAGTATCCAAAAGTATGTCCTATAGAGTGCCAAAAGATACACACAGATTCACTTTTATTATTTGCAAAAAATATGCTTTAAATAAAAATTAGGCAAGAAAATATTTTTTATAAATGAGGGTGAAAGAAGAATTTCGCAAGAATGTCTACTTGTATAAAATGATTTTTCATAACGTAATTCACTGTTCTACCTGATAAGAAAAATAATTCAAAAAGTATGAATTGCATTTTCTGTACGTGTATATAATAAATTTAATTATATGTAGCTGAATGGAAGTATTTCATTTTAATAAAATCACCCAAGCTAAATTTATGATCTTATACAGTTTATACATATGCAGAATCCATAATGCTACAAATCTGTGATGAATATAAAATTTGTAATGCTGTAAAAAGATTTCCATTTTTTTTTTTTTTATGATTGCAAGCTTTCAAGGAATATGGTTGCACACTGCTGCAAAATCTCTTATGACCAAACATTATAACGATGATTTAAAAAATTACAAGGATATCATTATTGATAAAGTTTATTGCTAATTCTCAACTCAGACTTGTTCAATTCTGTTTATCAGAGAATGTGTATGCTTAAATTTTAGTTTAAAGTTTTTAAATAAACTTGATCTGCTTGAAGAAGGTAATGCAGTGTTTAAAGAATGTAACAATAGTATTAGTTTAAAAATAAAATTTGTTGATAAATTCAGCTTTTAGTATTATTGGAGATATTGTTTTCCTGGGTAGACTAGTGCTGGTAGTAATCACCTTTATGAAAGCAGTGTTTCTACATGAACCAAGTTCTGTGTATTTGATGAACTCGTCCAACAAGTCGTTCAGCTATGCGGACCAGTTTTTATAAACCTGCTAATGTTAATCAAAGAATAATTATATCATTCTTGACAAAGATTATATAAATGCATATCTCATTTTATTCACTAAGTACATTCTGGGAGATCCAAAACTTATGTCAATATATTCTGAAGAACAACTGTAATTGAATGTGACTTTTCAAAAAAAAAATACTGTCCGCTCCTTAACAAGAGAAATGTTAGCTTCTTTGGAATGTTATTTTGCAATGTTTAAGTAACTAACTGCTGATTTTGGAAAATAAACATGACAACAGCCAATTTTGTCTCAATACAATTAAAATTGAAGTGGAAGTAAGTACTTCAAATTTTTATTGTGTTTGTTTTGTTGATTTTTTTCTAATACATAAAGAATAAAAATTATGATTGGAGAGGGGGGGAGGCAAAAACCTTTTTATTCACAAACCAAAGCCTGCATAAGATGAGTTGAAAAAATGTGTTGTCCAGCCACATGAAGATAACTGCACTTGCAAAAGCTTATTAATAAGTTTGCAGTCAATCAGTGTTTGCATTAGAAAATCTGTTAAAGGGCTTATAGTTAATACACTGTAGTTTTGGAACTCAACAAGTTTTCTTAGAACTTTCATTAATATTCCAATTAAGATAAAAACCAAGATCTGTTGGTTGTTTGCTTCCTAAAATAAAAATCTATGTATTATTTTACAAGCAGTTAGTTCACCTATCATATAAACATTAATTTAGTTATGTTTATCATCTCAAATTTTGCTATGCTTCTTTTATTTTTGGTAAACTGAAAGCAGTTACTACTATGAAAGAGAGCAAGAAATAAAGTAGAAAATACAGAAGAAAAATTGTGGCTGGAAAATGCATTAGTATTTGAGCTAAATTGTGATGCAAAAACAGATAATGATCTGAATGTTTTACTTCTAATGAAGTTGATTCAGGCTTTTGCAATTCAACTTTTAAAAAAAGAATAAGGCAAAATGATTTTTAAAAAATGTTTAATAAAGATTATTTTTTTGTTTTAATCGTGCATAATTCTAATTTAAATTATAATAATTACAAATTCTTTAGCTAATTATAAATTACATATTTAATTACAAAATAACACATAAATGAATAATGAAATAATTATTAGTGATTTTTTTACTTAAAAAACAAAATTATCATTTTCCTATAAAGTGCACATCTAAACATATCTAGAAAATATAGAAGTCTTGGAACGATTGGCAGTTTTCTGACTCATTCATGTAATTCAAAATGCAATGCATTACAGATTTCATTCTGAAACTTAAATTATCATATGCTTATAATAATATGAAGGAAAAATAAAAAAAACTATGATGTCAAAAAGCTGTAAAAAATCTAAAAACATTCTTGGCCCAAAACACATTTTAACCATAATAATAACCAATCTAACCATAATTTATAATTAGTTCAAGAATTTGTAATTTAAATTAGAATTATGCACGATTAAAACAAAAAATAATCTTTATTAAGCATAATTTTTTAAGTCATTCTGCCTGATTCTTTTTAAAAAAGTTGAATGTAAAAGCCTGAATCAACTTCATTAGAAGCAAAACATTCAGAACACTAAACAACGTATTAACCACATTTTTTAACCATTAAAGTTAACATAGCTTATTTTTAAAAAAATTGGGATGTCAATAACTGTACAAAAATCTAAAAACATTTTGTCCAAAAATAATTTATTAACACCTTTTAACCATTAAAGTTACTATTGGTTATTTCACATTACTTTGCATTATTTAGTTGATTAGAAAGTACACAAGTAACCTCCAATTACAACACATAAATGAATAGCAGAATTAAATAGCAAAAAAAAAAAAAATGTTCTTTGAAATATGGAAAATTACCAATTTTCTTATGACATACACATCTATTTCCATACCTGTAGAAAATTATGAAAACCATCTGAATAATTTATGTACTCATAAAATACATTAAATGACGCATCACATCCTGATATAAAAAGTATCTTAGGCTTGATTCAGGAGAGGGAAGAAAAAAGAAGTTGGTGTCTTTTAGTGCTTTAAGTACTGACGTGACTAAAATAAGTATTAGGTATATTATTATAATTTTCACAGAGGAAAAACATATGATTGAAAGACTTTATGCAACAATGAACTAGATTTGATTTTCATTACAGCAATGGGAAATACTGCAAATCTTATTTGAACATATTTTTAAAAATTTGTTAAAAATATAGAAAAAAATTGCAATACTAAAGTTATATAATTGAAAAGATATTTTTAAAAACAATTTTTAGGATGGCTTAAAAATCATTTTATGCAATAATACAATTTTTAGAGTTATTAAGGGAAAATATCAAACTTTTAATTAATTATTTAGTAAATTGAAGTTTTAAAAGAACCACTCCAAGGTGCACATTTGCACCATAAAAAGTATATTTGTTCCAAATTCTGTACCTTCATATCAAACAGTCTCGCTTTTATTATTAGTAGAAATATATGCATTGGTTTGAAGATGTTCAAAGTAGGAAAAAATATTTGTAAACATTGCTGGGAATAGAGTTTATTTTTGGTTATAAAAGAAGACCCTCAATTATTCATCTTTAGATCTTCGAAAATTTTATTTTATTCAGAAGATCTCTTTAGTCATGAGATTATCAGCTAAAGAAATTAATTTTGAAAAAAATGGAAAATATATAACCAGAAAATATGCATTCAAACAAAACAACATTGTGAAATACTGGTTCAGAAGATAATTATAGCCTCCTTTGAATGTCAAAAAAGTTAGAATAATTATATAAAATTAAGAACAGCAATAAATTATGTTTACTGTAGATATATAGGTATGTAATAGCAAGTCAGTATAAGTCCAAAGTACAAATTGTTGGATAACCTCTGGTGAAAAATTACTTAAGTTCTTTTATTTTATATATTTTTTGTAAGTCCGTAAAATTAAAGAAATTGCGAAATTTTGTTATTCAGTATTAGTATATTCAGTAATTTGTTATTCAGTTATTGTAAATTACAATATCTTCTAAATCCACCACTTTTCTATGGCAATACATGCTTCAATAATTATAAATTCAAATGTCATTATAAAATCTGGTATCTTATATATAACTTTCAACTTCCTTTTATATAACTGAGTAATATAATTTCCTGCTTTGTTTTATGTAGTGAATTCTAAACCTGTAGTAATAATAAATTTTTGCCTACTAAATTATTTTTAATTATTTTATATTTAAATTTTATTTAATGATAAGCTTGCACTTAGTTTTCACAGTTCCCTTACATATTCATTTTGCCCTAAAAATGATTAGTACTTTCAAAAAAGGATTAAACAGGTATAATGCATATATATTAAACAGGTGAATTAATAAATATTGTAAGATTAATTATCATTTTTAATAATTAATTTTAATGTCTTCATCTTATTTCAGAACTAAACTTAATTTTCTATGCAAAAATCCCCTATTCATTTTTCTTTTTATCTTTTCTTAAAATAGAAATTTTAAAGAGGAAACACACATTTTTGAATCTAAATGTGTTCTACGACGTACACGAGATGCAAACAAAATAGGTATTAGTCCCTCCCCCCCCCCAAAAAAAAATCCGCTTTTTTAATTATCTCTAACAGTTCATGAAACTTAAACCTTATCAACATCGTAAACCGCCTTTTTAAAAAAGGTACACATTTCGCTTTTCAGTATTTTGAAAATCGCCAACACTCAGAAAACTGATAAACCATGCCAACATAGCAACCCGCATTTTTTAAAAACGGTTCATCACAGCAAACGTCCCTCTAAATCTCTTAGCACTCATTCTGAGTAAAAGTGTCTTAGGCACTAAAACTCATAGCCATCCAATTCAAGAGAAGACACCAGTATAAATATAATTAAAATGTTTTATAAATGTATGTAAAAAATTTATAACTTCATTACACTTCATAATCAAACCGAGTAATTGTAATTATTTAAAAACAGCTCTATAAATCCCTAGAGCTTGAAAGAACAAAGTGTTCCCTCTATATTCATCTCTTTGACGCCGAAGAGGAAGCAGCGGCTGGTTATGTTATAAAACTTAATTGCTCTAAAGCAGTGGCGGTAACTCGATTTATACATATATATATATATAAAACAACAGTGTCCGCGAAAGTTAACAAATTTTGTTGTCACCTATACTTCGGGTACTTTTACGTGTCTATAAATTTTTTGCCACCACTGCTGTACACTAGTGGCAGTTCGTCTCCAAACCCTGGGAGTGGGACTCTCAAAATTTATACGGGCATATATAGCCAGGCCCAGTTTTGCTATTAGGTTATGCATTATAAGAATGTGAAAACATCCTTAAATCGTTTATAACGAAATTTTTCCCATGAAGCTACCATTTCAATCAATAGAATAAACTGATAGAGTACTAGACAATGATGGGCTAGTTTAACGGCGATGGCGAGAAAAATTCGAAATTGTATAGGATTTCATTTCTTTTTGTCTCATTTCAGATTATCAACTGTGAAGATTTCCGAAGTAATTGCCTCTGCGTCACAGGAGAATCTCAACAAGGATATTCATGTTCTTCGCCTCTCTACCGACTGAGCATGAAACTGCCGTTTTGGAGTGCCATCTAGTGGTGTGACTTCTATTGATTCTTCCTTTCGGTTCTGGACTGAAGTCCGGCCTGTCACCTATCGGACTGAATTGTAACTAATCCTATAATGAGCATTTGTTTAAGTTCACAGCGCTCCGTCGGTCTATGGGCCTGGAATAGCCGAGAAGGGGAAATGATTAAGCGATGGATGCTTTTCGCTCAACGTGTTGTTTACATTCTTTCACGCATTGTTTTTTTCCCCTTTTCTCTTTCAAAAATTATGGAATTTAATTTAAATTTACGGCTAATTCACCTGTTTTGTGATGTTAATAATTTAATCACTATACAGAGTTGTCAAAATAATAAACATGTAAAATGTTTGATATTTCAAAATCAATTTGAAACTTTTGCATCTGGCTTAAAAAATTCATTTTAGAGGATAATTTTAAAACTATTTCTTTCTGCAAAAATATTTTTATGAATCATTTCCTGGGCACTATTTTAAAGCGAGAAAGTTAAAAGAATTATCGAAATTTAATGTGAAATTGCCAGAGCCACGTTGGCTCTGGCAATTTTGGAAGGGCAATTTTTTTTCTTTTGGCACATCCAGTTAACAATATTAATACTTTGTTTGCGTGAGTACACTTAAGATGCACTAATTATATCCAATTTTCTTTTCTTGCCTTTACTTATTTTTGCACTGTTATTTTTGAGTATGGAATAATTGTTTAAAAATATATTAAAGAAAACATATACAAATATTTGGCTGTGCTCTTCTTTTGTTCTTTGGCATGTATCACATATTTGATGCATGCCAAATTAATAAAATATATGATTATGATATTTAAATCAGGAATTTTATCAAAGATTATGTTTTTAATGCTGTTCTTATATTTTCTAAGTAGAGAAGGCCTTCGTTGTCTGTCAAAATAAATTTAAAAATCTTAAAACTCTCTACAAAAATTTTAACTATGTCCTCATCAGGATATGTGAGCTTCCCCTTATCAACGTCAAGCATATATTTATATTTTTGTTTTGTTTTAGAGCCTGTTAATTCAAAAATTAATTCTTTTTCCACTGACAATAATTTTATACAGTCGCTACGCTGCAAATATGGTTCCAATTTGTAAACGGCATATCTAGAAAGGTAAACATGCAGAGGTATTAAATCTTCTTCTTTTTCTATATAGTTATAGAAATCTACGCCTTCAAATTCAGAAACATGGGCTGTTGCTTCTTTTTCTAAGAAATCACAAAGGGATTCTTTTAAATGAAAAGATCGATATTTTTACTTTCTCGTACACGAAGTATACAAAGAGAAAGCATTTTAATCGTCAAAAAATTCCACCTCGAGATTTTGACGAATCTCCACGTTTTAGACACAATTTTGAAATTAAGTCTGTCTGTCTGTGAACACGATAACTCGAAAACTATTACAGCTACAGGGATGAAATTTGGTATGTGATCTGGACACCTAATTTGTAGGTTTCTATCAAATTTTGGACAAAATCCGTTTAAGGAAAGTATGTCTGTCTGTCCTCGTTGATGTGAACTCTATAACTCAAAAACTTGAATAGCTAGATGGATAAAATTTGGTACACAGTTTTATCATCAGGAATGTAGGTCCTTTGGACCAACTCCGTCGGAAGGTTGACTGTCTGTCGGTCTTTATAATCGCAAACTTGTGAACACAGTAACTCTTTAAGATAATGACTTAGATATATGAAATTTAATATGTCGCCTTCTAACCTTAATTGTAGATTTGTGTCCACTTTTCTTCTCAATCAGTAAATAAAAGGTGTTGCATTGCGATTGTGTGTTGGCGAGCGCTTCGCTTATTTTACTCCCGTTAGTATTGCTGGCTTTTGACCTTGGTGGTCGACGAAGGAAACTGTAGACAGCGGCAAACGCGCGCTTCGGAATTTATGGCAACCCCTAAATTAAAACTTCGTTCTGGCATTCTCCAGATGGAAGCTTGTGATTAACCAGAGGTGTGATGAAATCTTGTGTGATATCTATAATAAAATTTCTTACTCAAAAACGTTGAATAAAATCGTAGTAGTTTTGGTACCCTCAGCGCGCATAAAAATTGCGAACATACGCAATTTTTATTCGCGCGGAATGCGAGCCAATGATACTTTTTTTGGGGGCAAAACATCAAGTTTTGGGGAATTCATAAATTTTATATGTTTCATTATAAATTACCATTCATATTTTTTTTTCTAAAAATACCCAGGCCTTGGGTAAATACTCGGGTATATACTCCAAAAATATTTACCTACCCACCCCACATCACTAGTCGTATGCGAGAAAGTTTTGGGGCTGCCGCTCCCGCTGGTTTTTGAATGTAGTTTTAATAAGCTGGTGATTCTCAATTTTCTTTCTGCTTGAAAAACTTGTTCTACAGAAATACTATAATTACCGCCACACAACTGTCTACACTGGCCAAATTTTCCTTCTAAAGGGTCAGTTTGATACTTTCCTGTTAAGATAGATAACTATTAGTGGAAAATTATAGTTGATGGATAATTATATCGTTGTTAGTTTTAGTCGCATGCTCGAAAGAACAAAAAAGTTTCTGATGTCAAATTTTCCCAGTTTCTTTTTTTTTTTTTTTGGGCCTGAAATAGAAACTTTTTTCCAATCATTTACCCATTCAATGTATTTTTCCAAAAATAGAAGCCAATCATCAGAAAGTTTCTGGGAAGGCTTGTTGTTGTCTTCTAATTGCTCATACCCTTTTCGAGGGCTTTTTAGACTAATAATGCTCCACCATTTGTTAATTATCTGCATGAATTCAATAGTTCCAGCATACGCAGAGTCATTCAATCTCTTTAAAGCTTCTGAATTCGGTGCATAAGATATTTTTAAACATAAACCAACGTTTTGGCATACAATATTAGATGTTAATTTTGGAGCATATTTTATTATAGACTTGGACTCGTATCTGTAAATGTCTCTTAGATGTACTAAAGAAGCATGCATAATTTTCTTATAATCTTCAAAAGAATGGAACTTAAACGTATTATTTGCTGTTTGTTGATTTAGCCAGTTGTCTCTTATGCACTTTGTGATATGTACAGAATCAAATAAAATAATTTCATTCTCAATATATGAGTTTGGTATCCATGATTTTGATTCTCCTCCACACAAGCTTGTGAACATATTTCTGTTAACTATGTTATTATCTGAAATATTTGATCTTATTTTATAACCGGATTCTTATATTAATGAAATAATTTTTTTTTGCCATATCGAAGAGTTCGTCAGAATTCAAATTTTTTACTTGAAAAAAGGCAGCAACATCTTTGTCTTTAGAATAAACAGATGAGATCATGAATGTTTGAACACTTGTAGCTTTTTCTAAGCTTTTATTTATACTCAAACCTGTCAGTGAATTAGAATGATAACTTATGTGAAGCTGTCAGGCCTAATAATTATTTCATCTAGCAAGAGGTTTACGGTACACATATCTTCAGCTACACATATCTTCAAACATTTTTCTGTCAAATATTTTCTGTATTCCATACCATCCTTTCTCAATTTTAAAAACAATGTCTAAGATATCTTTCTGAGATATCTTTCACTTGGTAAAATAAGAATATCGCTGGAACGGAGTTCATCGTAAACTGAGGAAGATTTTGTAAAAATCGAAAACGCCCACGATAGCACAAAAGGAGAATACCTTAGAGGCCGTGACAAAATTAACAATTTTAATTGCTCAAAATAAAATTTAACAGCAAAATTAATTTGATCTCCATCTTCATTTGTGTCTGTTAGGAATAATTTTAAAGCATTTAAAATACTTACAAGGGAAACTATTTTTGCTCATATTTTCCTTATTTTCGAGGTATGCAAATAAATTTTCTATTTGAGAATATCTAATTACTTTCAGATGTTTATCTTCATTCGTGGGAAACAGCCAAACCATAGTCTCATTGTCAAGTTCTTTACCATTGAAGAAAGTATTTATCATCATTTTAGAATCTACAATGAAGCTGGCTTTAATTTCTAGAGGAAGAGAATTGGGCTTTAATGTATAGTAAGTGATTCTTGAGTCTTCGATATATTCATTCCAAAAATTTTTGATAACATCTTTACGTTTAATTAATTCATCGAAACAAAGTATAACATCAGCATTTAGAAATTTTGCTATTTTTTTATTTGACCTCCATAATTCACTTTCACACCGCATTTCAGGATCTTCTCTCGAAGGTAATGGCTTTGGCATTTAAATTTAAATTTTTTACGTGCTCTAACTTCTGTACTACCAATGTAAGGATGGATATCTAACTTAATTTCATCTTCATTTTTGAAGTGTTTGATACAAACAACCAATCCAGCAGTGGGAGTAAAATCCTTTCTATGTATTTTTCTGAGCCATTAGTCTTTTAACTCTGCCTCATTGGGGAATTTAAATACTCTTAAAATTTTCTGTAGTATGAGGATAATTAGATTTACAGCCTAGTACATGGTAAACTGACGGCATAGTAGGAGGATAATTAGATTTACAGCCCGGTACACGGTAAACTGACGGCATTGTAATCTTTAAAGAATAGAAAAGAATCTATCTAGTTATTCGATTAAGAAATATATATTCAAATGACAAATTTTAATGTTGTGTGCATATCCGTAGTGACAATTTCAAAACAATTTCGATATTTTCATGAAATTATGTCATAACTTACTTATACCTATTAACAGTCGTATTTATCAAAAATAATGACATTATTGTTTGTATTGTTTCTGTTTTCTTTACAATTATTTTACGAAACAAAAATTTGAACACCGAAAAGCAAGAAAACAAATAGAGGGGGAGGGGTTCCAAGAAATATCAAAGAAATATAAGATAAATAAATCATTCTTATTTTAATAATAAAAAGTCGAATGATTTAAATCATTAAACCACGCCGTATCTGCACTCTACAATGAATAAAGTAGGTCTAACGCTACGAAACGTGTGGGAATCTTAGGCTTAATGCATACTTAACATTAAAAAGTTATAACTCGCAAAATACTGCCAATAAAGAAAAATAAATTGTCTTAAGTACTCACGTTAATATCACTGATGATACTGGTTTTTTTTTTTTTTTGTAATCCAATGGTAAAATCACAAAGTTTCAGCACAAAAATAGCTCAAAAATCTTCAGAATCACAACGAGTTGACCCTATACGAAATGGTAAACAACTGACCACACTGAAAACGGCCCATCGCTTAGGATGAGATGGTAATGGCGAAACCGGTTGATGTTCCAGGCCCATAAAACCCTTAATTGCTCTCGTCTCTCTAGGAAGCCCTGGCTTTGCGGTGTTATTGGTGAAGTGGCGTAACTAGGGTGGGGCAGGTACCTTGGGCGTACTTACAAGGGGGCGCAAAATTATGGAATAAATTGGTTGCATTTAAAAGAAAAATAGGTTTTTTAAAAACTCCTATTTCCAAGTTTCTTAAAAACTGAAATGGTTTAAACAAAGTGTGAGAAAATCTTAAGGTTACAGTCATTTTTACAACCCGGGAATCTCAAGCTGCGACAAGATAACAAGTAATTTTATGTTTCAGAGATTTGCTTACCCAAATCCCGATCAATGAAATTAAAAGCTCGTTTAAAGAAATAATAGTTATAATTCTTAAAATTTAGCAAAATTAATCAATTAAATTTTAATTAAAATAAAAAACAATAACATATTTTGCATTAAATAGAAAGGCGCATATGCAGCCAAATCTAACGAAATACAAAAACAAATAATAGAAATTTAAATTAAAAGAAAATAAATTAAAAGAAAACAATGATAAAATGAAAAATAATGAAAACAATAGACGTTTTTGCGTTCAAACGCAGCAGCAAAAAGTAATTGCTTCAACAGAAATTTTTTAAAAATACAACAAGAACTATAGAAAAACCAAAAGTTTACCAATACTTGGAACAATTTGTTAAGAAATTATTCAAAATGAAAAGGAACTAAAATGGCTCACTCATCAGAAACCACACGCCATTTTTAGTTCAAAAGGGAACAAGATTTTCTGTGGAAAGGAATGACAAAAAGTCAAAATTTATTCCTTCCTGTGGTCTGAATCTTGTCCGGCCACCAAATAAAGAACATAAATCCAAAATTTTTTAATCCATAATCAGAAGAAAGAGATAAAAATTTTACCTTCTTTCAGAAGCAAGCCAAGCAGAAAAATGACGCAATAGATACAATTATTCGTTTAAAGAAAGGTCGCTTCCCAGATTTGAGTCTCGGCGGGGTGGGTCTTAAAGGCAGATTGTTAGGGATGATTGATTACCTCCGAAGGGTTTCTGATGGTTTTTAACGGTAGGCCTGATTCATACAGTCTGGATATCAGTTTCTTCGGAAATTGGTGATAAATGGTTAGCAAAAGTGTCATTCCTGTTTTCAGTCAGCAAAGAGAGAAGAAATGGAAATATATCTCCATTTTTTGCGTAGTGTGAGAGCACTCCAACAACTTTAAAAGACGTAAGTTCGGTATCTTGATATTGTTTTTAGAACTGAATATTTTCATATAATTTGTATGATGAAAATGTGGTAGTGTTTATTTTAAATTTTATTTCGCAAAACCTAGATGCAATTGTTCTGCCAGGCGCAAATAAACAAAAAAAATACCGAGAGAGAGGGAGAGAGAGAAGAGAAAAAACCTCGTAAAGTTTTGCAGTTGCTGGTAAAAATTATCAGTGCGTATTGACGTTGAAATCAAGATAAATGAAAGCAATTTCTTTAATAATTAACGAGAACCAATACATAAAGAAGAGAAATTGAATTCCTGCCGCAATGTGAAGCGTTTTCTTTCCTCGCTGAGTTACTCTATTGTCGCCAATTTATTTTCCTGTTATTAAACGCATTAAAATTTGCCTTGACTATCAAATCATTAAACTACCAATATTAAATTAATACCAATAAAAATTATTTAGATATGCAAATATGGTAATAAATTTTTTTGTAATACTTATGTTTAGCGCATGTACAAACATTTTAGTATTAAAGTATTTTAATTATAAACACTTTTGCTTCATTAAAAACCAGAAAAGTTAATTTGCAACATTTCGGGCACCCTAAAGCCTTCAACATTTTTTAGAAATAATGTATCGTTTTTCTATGAACACAAATAATGTCTACTAAAATAATAAGGAAATGCAATTTTACATGTCATAAATAAGTAAATAACGTTGTAATTTTATTTCATGTTTGAATGAGCAGTTTTTCTCCTCCAATAGTGTATCCCCTAATTTCATCCAATTAATTTCAACTTTGTGATAAAAAGTGCTGAATAAAACATTATTAAACTTTGTTAGTTGTAAATTTTGATAAATATATTTAAAGATATGTAGGAAATTATCTGATGAATTATCCTATGAGTATTTTTAAATATATTAATCTCTAAGGCTTTTGTGTGATTTTATCTGTGTTAGCAAAAGATTTACTTCAATATTTAGGGTTTTTATATACTGTCTATGGGAAAAAAGTAATGTGTATAATTTTTTTTCATTTTTATTCATATGTATAGGTTTTTTCAATTGATTAAGAAACTTTTACTCATTTTATATTATTTTTCAAATACGAGATAAATTATGTGCAAACGTTCAGTGAAAATTTAGCAAACTTTTGTTAAAAAATTTGTAAATTCTATCAACACAAAAATGTTTTGTATGTCATTTTATAAGTTTATTTGCACTTTTAATCTTTGCTACTCGGCATAAAGTTTACGAAAAGAAAATGAGGATCGCATTTCAAAAGAAAAAAAGGGGGGGTGCAGTTTCGGTATTTGCCCTGGACGCCATTTTATGTAGGACGTGACTGTACTGGTGCCGCGATACTTACTTCCAAGTGGACATTCCCTTGTTAAGTTATATTCCCGGTGTGTCTGCCATTACGGATTACACGATTGAACTGTTTTGTGACTCCCTACTATTAAACTTACTTTAAATTACCATAGTGTATTATCAACATGGAGCCGACTGGAGCGGTAAGTCCTTTGCGTTTGCTCCCTCTCACTCTTTTAAGCATGAACCAGTTCAAAAATTTCTGAAGAAGACTTCAAATACTACTGTTTTACTTGAGTTATATGATAGGTTAACCCAGGAATGCAACAATTTAAGTATTAATGGTCCTAATAATTTTACTAGACTGATAGTACATATTGATATGTGTAATTTACGACAAGCGATTATTGATCGCTTACTTGAATTAAGTAAGACTGACATGGAGCGTAGGTTAAAAGTATAGTTGGAAGTGATTAAAATTCAATTTCGTGCGCTAACGCAGGAAAAAGAAACTCTCGAGGAATTAATCGTATAACAAGTTAAAAAAAGAACTTGAGGCTAATAATGAAACCAAAAGAAAAACAACAAAAATTCGCCGCTGTGATACAGGATAAAAGACAGAGAGCTTACGCTATTCACCACAGCAACGCTTATGCATTCTCCTCCCTAAAAGACATGGAAATAGAAGACGATTCCGCCCCTATTGAAGTAGAACAAAAAGAGGAATTTCCGGCTCTGCCATCAACCTCTATTCAAAATCCACTCCAAAATATTTACAAAACATCCATTCCTGACAAATAGTTTAGTTTAGTTACCTTAACAACCCGTTTTTCAAGCAATGCGAGGGCTATTTTGGACAAACCTTGGAATTTTAAACCGCGGTCAGATGATGAGAACGATGCCTGAACTGGCATCCCCTCTCCAAGCTTCCTCGCCACTACGTATGATTTAGCGTGCAACAGGCCCCATACACGGTGGATCTTCGGGGGAATCGGGTTTCGAGCCTGGAGCCTCCTGTCCCGAAGTCGCGACCTTACCACTAGGCCACTGTGGCCCTAGATGACAAATAAAGAAAATCTCTAGTTCAATCGCAACCAGTCAACAATCCCAAGAGAGTGCTAATGGCACCCGAGGCGAATCCACTCCCGTTATGGAGGAGCAAACCCACAGAAGAAATGTCTAATAATAGATTACGTTAATAATGCAAATGAATTCTTAGCTGAAATGTCTAAAATCACTAATGAAAGAGTAACTCGTAGATGGCTTGAAGGCAAACTTAAAGTTTTCCCCCTCACACACACCACTGAAGCTCATACACCCATCCGAAGTTATGTTACAAATCATAAAACGAAAGCTCACGCTTTCGAATTACATGATAAGTGCAGAAACTTAAATATACCACTTTTCCTAGAAAATTTTCCAAACTCAAATGTACCAAAATCGATTTATGATGTAGATATTGAGACTGAATTCTAGGGATTGATGCCGACGAGTAAGGTCGACATTTTAGAGCAGCTCCATAGCAGTGATAGTAATCGATTAGCATACTCTCGCTAAAGAGGAACTCCCTCGATAAAGAGGAAATTTACTATTACTTCATGGCGTTAATCATTTGGAAGAATTATTCAATGGCCGCAACTGTGATGAAAGAACTTCAAGAAATTGCTCGGAAGCTCTTCGGCGAAACATCTGTCCCTGGATTATATCGTCTCAACAGAGGGCCTTGTTCAGGTAAATATGGACACGTTCCTAATTTTGCTAACAAACCTGATACTATTTCTTGTTTATCTTTCTTTTGATTCTTTAACTAACCATGCTAACTCATCTAAGGAAAACCGAAGAAATAAATGAAATTCTTAATGATGAAAACGAAGTCATTATTATTTCGCCTGGAAAAACAAGTGAGAGTTTGGATACCTATAGTGAATGTCCAACAACACAGTTTTCCAGGCGGAACTTCCTGCCTCGAAACACGCAACAGACCATGCAACCAGCCTTCCTCACCAGCCAACAACCATTCTAGTGGACAATCAGGAGAGTATCCAGGCGGCAGCTAACCCAAGAAGTAGAAACACAACATCTAGAGAGATCTGTAAGAGCCTTATCACGAATAAGCTTATACACATTTCTTGGATCAAAGCTCACGTCGGCTACGACGGAAACGAGGAGGCGGACAGATTAGCAAAAGAAGCTGCGGAGTCTGATAGAGACCCACTATCTGTTAAGGCTCCGATTTCCTTCCTGATATCAATCTTCAAGAAAAAAATTATGGAGGACTGGCAGTCAGATTGCGAAGATGAATATACGGGGAGGTCCACATTTAACATCCTGCAAAAGGTCTCAACTCAACCATGCTACTGGAAAAGGGAAGAAATCCTGTTTTTCACAGGTCACTGCCCATTTCCCTCGTACTTGGAAAGGTTTAACTTTGCCTCGACATCAATTTGCCCATGTGGAAACACAAACGACACTCCCTTGCATTATGCGACAGAGTGCATTCTGACTGCTTCCTTCCACATGACTAAACCAGCACAGCAACATGCCAAGTTTAAATTAATAATACTCCAGAATATTAAAATACAAAAAATACACTTGCGTACAGAAATTTCTGTGATGCACACAGCATAAAAATAAAATAAAAAACTAAAAATACACATTAATATAAGATAAGTAAGCCTTAATATTTGCTGCAGACTTATAAATTCGAATAACAAAAAAAATTTAAAAGAATTAGAGATATCTCTATGTTATTATACTAAATCGTCGCATGACTGGGCAAGATCTTGCTGTTTGAGAAAGATTTTATTTCTTTGCGCTGATCTAGTGTTCTTGGAATGACAAGACGGATATTTCAATCGGTTGGTGAAAATGCAGTATCTTTTACTGCAATTCAGTTCATGAACTGGTAAACTTTATTTCAAGAAGATTTTAGAATCGTAGTTCGCCGTAACTTTACCTCTATTATCTCCTTCCATTCCACTGGCTCATCGTCTTTCTGAAGAGGCCCATGACAAAGTATCGTCGGTCTGAAAAGAATATCAGCAGCCTGCCACTTTTTTAAAAAAAATTCTTTTAAACGTTGTTTCCGCTTGCTATCTTTTGTAGATTTGAACTATGCATCCATCAGATTTTTTATGCCCGTCTACACGCCTGAGAGGACGAAAACCGATTGAAAAATTCAACAAAGGAAACACTCCCGGCCAGGTGACGCTCAGACCAGTGTGTGTGTGTGTGATAATAACATATTTATTCACAAGTAAAACAACAAACACATCAAACACCCATTTCAAGAACTTTACATACATATTGATACATACATATACTTATACTTAGAATACTTATTCAGGATATTCGACTATCATGAAATTGAGTATTAGTGTTCGAAGATTCAAGTTTAATAAATGTCAATTTGTGTAAGAACCCTCATCATTTAGCTTCTCTTAGATAGCACCGAAATTTTTCTCGCTGCATTGCCGATATCTGTCTGAATATTTGCGATATTGAACTGGAATTTTTATATAAGCTGCCCTATATATCTGGCTTTGAAGTTTTGAAATGAAAATTTCGCTACGTTCGCACATGCGCAATAAAAAATTATTTCCTACAAATATTTGTATTTCCTGTAATATTCAAATTATTTGATTCAAATTTTAATACAAAGTTTCTTCTACCCATTGTCAAATATTCTGTAAGTTTCGTTCAATTTGTTGAAAACACTGCATGTGAGTTCCGACGATTGTATGTCCCATGATTCTCTGCAACTGATTGCGAACCATTATATTCCTATTAAGTTCAAATTTTTCGCATCTATAAAAATGGTCTTTAACATATGTCCAACAGTGTATGGTATTCTGTGACTTAGCATTAAAAGTTTTCTAAGATTAAGTTTATTTATACATATAAAAACGCTTCAATATATCTTTACATATCTTAATTATGCTTATCGTTATATTTTCTTAGTTGAACGCATAAACACAGTTTGGAATAAAATTACCTCTGAATGATTATTTATTCTTTCAAGGAAATTATTTTAGCACTAATTTTGTTCTGTGTATTTGCATTTAACACCCTGATCACTTCTATTCAGATATCCTTAATAATATAATAAATGTGAAAGTGTGTCTGTCTGTCTGTTTGTTAAGCTTTCACGGCAAAACTACCAAACCGATTTGGATGAAAATTGGCAGAGTTGTAGCTTGAAACCCAGGAACGGACATAGGGTAGGTGAAATCACGTTAAATTAATTATTTTTGACTACAGATTAAAATTAATTAACAAAGAAAGCCCATTGACTCCGCGATTCGCGATGAAGATTATTTTATTTTTCAATCAACTGTCACGTGATCCTTCAGGGATGCGAAAACTTGTGGAATAAATTATTTTTAAAATCAACTATCACGTGATCCTTTTTTCCGCCGTAACTTCGGAACAAATTGTCCGATAAAAGTTATTTTTATACCATCTTAAAGTTCAAAATTTACCTCTTTAATGATACCAATTTATTTTCTGTGACATTTTTCCTTCAATTTTTATTAATTTTTTAAAGTTTAATAACTTTAATTACGTGCAGACGATTTGGAAATAACGCAAATTTATAGCTACTCTGTTGCTAGGAAACGGTTAGACTTTGAACTAATTTACCTTTATTTCTGAAAATTTTGCTTATCTTTATAAATATCTATAAAATAAGGCAGAAATTACATGTATTTGTCTGTCTGTCGGTCACAAGAACTCCTCCTAAACGGTGAACGGTAGCGACATGAAATTTACACACGACATTCTATAGCATATTTCTAGGTAAAAGGTGCTATTTTCAACTTTCAGAGTCAATTAGTTCTTAAGATATTTAATTAAATAACGAAAATTAGCTGCTTTTAAGCCTAATGCTTAGATGTTTTTTGCCTATAACTTCTGAAATATTTATTAGACAACATTTATTTTTATGCCATTTTAAAGACCAGAAAATGATCTTTTAAATGCTATTAATTCCATTGTGATGAAATGTTTTCTCTGATTGTTATAAAGGTTTAAAAATATTTTTGTAACGTAATTTCTAACAATACTTTTTATTCTTATAGAAATAAATCCAAGCCAAATTACTGTTTCGCGCGCGGGCTTTTGCCAGTGTTAAAGTTAATATAAGAAAATATTGCTTTCTTTGACAATAAACAACAAAGGAGACATTGCACTTGCGGTTTCCTGTTGTAGTAGCATTTACAGCTTTTAATACGGTTACACAGTGGTCCAATGACGTTAATGAATTATTCTCTCGATGTTTTGTTTAATTTTCACAGTGAGATATTACAGAATATCCATCTGAAGATACGGTAATGGGCATTAACAAGGAATATCATATTCTGTAGAGCTCTTCAACATCTTAGAATTGTCAGGGGCAAGCTTCCGACAAGCCGAGATTGAATGTCGGTGTGCCAGTACTACTAATACGTAACCTCGTTATACCGAGACTGCGCAATGGCACACGGTTACAAATTACACAGCTAGGTCCAAACGTCGTGAAAGCTACTGTCATGACTGATATAGGGAGAAGAGAGAGTGTTTTAATTCCACGCCTTCCGATAATACCGAAGGATTTATCATCTCAGTTCAAAAGGTAACAAATCCCTTTAAAAATAACATTTGCCAGGCTCAGGGCCAGACACTGAAAGTGGCAGGCGTACATTTGGAAAAACCATATTTTTCGCATGGGCAACTATATGTGGCGTGGTCACTTGTGTCGAGCCCACACAGCCTCTACATCCGTGCAAATAACGTGATATACAAAAGTATATGAGATAGATAAACAATTTACATAACTATATCAGCATTCATGTACAGTACACTCCTGTCAGCCGTCCATTTAAGTATTATCAACCGTCAGAACTTTTACTTTCCCCTTTCAAAATGCAACAAAACATTTACATTCGCGAATTAAGGTGGCTGTTATGCTTCGTTCAGTTGATATTGCTGTTCAAAATTTACCTCTTTAATGATACCAATTTATTTTTCGTGACATTTTTCCTTCAATTTTATTTTTTTTAAAGTTTAATAACTTTATACGTGCAAGACGATTTAGGAATAACCATATTTATAGCTACTCTGTTGTGAGAACAGTTAGACTTTGAACTAATTTACCTTTATTTCTAAAAATTTTGCTTATCTTTATAAATATCTATAAAATAAGCCAGAAATTACATGTATTTGTCTGTCTGTCGGTCACAAGCACTCCTCTAAACGGTGAACGGTAGCGACATGAATTACGACATTCTATAGCATATTTCTAGGTAAAGGTGCTATTTTCAACTTTCAGTCAATTAGTTCTTAAGATATTTGAATTAAAATAACGAAAATTAATGCTTTTAAGCCCTAATGCTTGATGTTTTTGCCTATAACTTCTGAAATATTTATTAGAAACATTTATTTTATGCTTTTTAAAGACCAGAAAATGATCTTTTTAAATATATTAATTTCCATTGTGATGAAATGTTTCTCTCTGATTGTTATAAAGGTTTAAAATATTTTGTAACGTAATTTCTAACAATACTTTTTATTCTTATAGAAATAAATCAAGCCAAATTACTGTTTCGCGCGCGAGCTTTTGCCAGTGTTAAAGTTAATATATAAGAAAATATTGCTTTCTTTGACAATAAACAACAAAGGAGACATTGCACTTTGCGGTTTCCTTTGTAGTAGCATTTACAGCTTTTAATACGGTTACACAGTGTCCAATGACTTAATGAATTATTCTCTCGATGTTTTGTTTAATTTTCGATGAGAGATATTAGAATATCCATCCGAAGATACGGTAATGGCATTAACAAGGAATATCATATTCTGTAGAGCTCTTCAACATCTTAGAATTGTCAGGGCAAGCTTCCGACAAGCCGAGATTGAATGTCGGTGGCCAATACTACTAATGACAACCTCGTTATACCGAGACTGCGCAATGGCACACGGTTACAAATTACAAGCTAGGTCAAACGTCGTAAAGCTACTGTCATGACTGATATAGGGAGAAGAGAGTGTTTTAATTCCACGCCTTCGATAATACCGAAGGATTTATCATCTCAGTTCAAGGTAACAAATCCTTTAAAATAACATTTGCCAGGCTCAGGGCCAGACACTGAAAGTGGCAGGCGTACATTGGAAAAACCATATTTTTCGCATGGGCACTATATGTAGTGGTCACTTGTGTCGAGCCCACACAGCCTCTACATCCAGTACAAATAACGTGATATACAAAAGTATATCAGATAGATAAACAATTTACATAACTATATCAGCATTCATGTACAGTACACTCCTGTCAAGCCGTCCATTTAAGTATTATCAACCGTCAGAACTTTTACTTTCCCACTTCAGAATGCAACCAAAACATTTACATTCACTTGAATT
>BGPR01000979.1:33527-45651 GCA_013235015.1 Araneus ventricosus | reverse complement strand
TTAAGGTGGCCGTCTAAAGCTTATAAATCACCAAAATCATATCAGTACCGCTAATATGTATTGTTGAAGTCTAAAATTTTGTCAAAATGGTCCGACATATCACTATAAGTAATGTGTGAAACTCCAAAATTCTCAAAATGCTCTTAATATTTTTAAAAAATCAAAAAACCCAAAATATTCATTTAATTTCGTTAATTTCTTTTAGTACGTAACGGTGAAGATAGATGGCGTCCAAAGTGCTGGTCAGATATGCTCTTCGACTCTTTCATAGTAATAAAAGCTAATTTTGTTCATTTTTGAAGAAAATAAATATGCATGAAGAGTTTTAATAATAGTTTCTCAACGGTTAAAGATTCTTTTTAATGAAAAAACGTCTAATTTTTTTGAAAACCGATATTTTGTCCTTTGTGTATAGTAATTCGGCAACCCTATGCGGAAAACCTTTGAATACAACGATTGGGTCTCTTTAGAACGTGAAGAGTCCCTCCCTCCCTGCTGCCGCGTAATTGCATTCTTCTTTCCAAGGTCGAAAGTAAGCTAAACGGTTCCCCTACGGGTGGAAGTTTTATTGCAGTTTTTTTTTTTTTTTTTCTGCTGTAGAGAAGGGGATTCTTTCGTTTCTGATTCTGCACTGCGATTAACCAGATTTCTTTGGTAGCGCTCTTATTATATTATTATATACGTTAGTTAACTCCATCTATCTCGCTGTCTATACTCTTGTAATTATCATCAATAATAAATTTATTGATTTAAACAAGATGTAAAGATTTAATTAAATATAATGTATAGAAGGTTATTTTTGATAGTTATTCTAGCATTTGTGGCTACTTATATAAATTATTTTCTTGATTGAAACTAATAATCACATCCCTTTTTCAAAGTTGCGATACAATAATGAAAGAAAAAAACGTGCTATTTATTGAAAGTGTCAAACGATAACTTTACCCTTGGGTACTAAACTCAAAAGAAAAAGAAAGTAAATATTTGTCATCGAAATAAGAATTATGCTTACAAATAAACACAGCGACAGAAACACAAAATTCTTCTCCATGCAAATAAACATTTGATAGAACTTAAAGAACAGTTACAATCATACTAAAATTATCAAACACAATTTTTTAAATTCTCCATATTTTTAAATACAGTAAACATTTCTAGATTATTTTTTTCATTTGCTAGAAAATAAAAATATTTACATTTCATTTTTAATATGGGTCATTTCGTGCTGTGTTTAAAAATTAAACATACATCAATCTAGCAAGCCTTGACTCTAGAAATAGTTGAAATTTCAAGATAAAGGAACGTCAATGCTAGATTTCCAATTTACTCTTTGTTACAGCGTTGTTTTATATTAGATTATCATCAAGGTTTTAAGCTATACGAAGGCAGTTTTGGAACATACCTCGTAATTTTGAATGTTGATCAATGACGAGAACAAATGAGTTGTCACGCCATTCTCCAAACTTCCACTCCACACCAACGAATAGTGGTCCAGTTTCGGTTTGTAGCGCGACATATATAGAAATTTTGAGGTAGGCAAATGGCTTTAATTTCTTGAGGGTCGGTAGAGAACCGCTTGGGACCCTGAAAGTCATAAATTGTTTTATATAAATACGCAGTCTATATATAAGAAGGGTTCACGGAGGTTAAGGTTGAGTTGGGGAGAATCTTTCGAACACTTGAGTCTCGTTTCTGTGAGACTTTGGATTTCATTCTGTAAAGTCTTAACCCCTTTAGACCTGGTATCCGTTATACCGGACACCAACTTTGAACAGCTCCTATTAATTCAATAATTTACGAAACTGCATGCTGTTTTTTTAATTTGATTCTCGATTTTCTTAGAAATATAATCGTTGCAAGAATCTTTCGTTTTGGCATGGAATCATTTTAGTTTTTCCAAAAAAAATCGAGGAAATCATCGTCCTTTCCAAAATGAAGCTCGGTGGTGAATTTTGTTTTTCAAGTAATTTCTTGTTTTTAATCCTTTTTCACCATTTAAAAGGCTTCTATAATATTTTATTACCCTTTGACAACCATTTTAAAGTGAAATTTGTGTGATTTTTCTTCTTTTTTTAGTTGAAATATTCGGTATTGTCCGAATGCCGCACATGGGATAACTTTTTTAATCTTTCATCTACAGGCTTGAAATTTCATTTATGCTTTAACCTTTGGAGTAGTACACAGTACATCAAAGGACGAAAAAAAAATTCTAACTCCATTATTTCTAGATTCTTAAAATTTTATTACATTTTAAAGTTTTGAACCAACTTTTACATCCATAACTAAAAGTTACTGCATGCAAATTTCGAATCAATGAAAATCATTTAGATAATATCGCTTCTGAAGTTTTCACAAGAAATAATCGAAATTACAAGATAAAAGAACATCAATGTAATCAGGGCTGTCTTATCCAATGGGCTTATTGGGCTAGAGCCCAGAGGCGACAATGATCCAAAGGCGCCAAATTTACTACACTGATTTTATTTAATATTTTAGTTCTGTACCAGAATTTAGTTTAGTTTAGTTATATTAACGTCCCTTTTTAACGCAACATGATGGTTATTTTGGGATGGACCTGGTCATTTTGAACCGCGGTCAGATAACGAGGACAACACCTGAGCTGGCACCTCCCTCTCTAAACTTCTGCACCAAACCAACGGGATCTGAACTAGAAATTATTCGATTATAATTTTAAATATGAAAAAGTTCAAATTTATATTATATGAACTTTAAGGCGTTAATCAGAGAGAACAAGTGACTTTTTTCTCTCTCTCTTTTTGGTCTCAAATTATTTTATTTGGTAAGTATTTTCTTTATGGGTAGGTATTTTTTATTTTCTTTTCCTGAAGGCCTCGGGCATTCAAATTCGTAGTAACGATTCTGATGGGGCGCCAATTAACTCCAGCCCAGGGCTCTGAGATTTGTTAAGACGGCCCTGAATGTAATAATGTTGGAGTTTCGAACTTAGTCTGTGTCTACTCTCTATTATTGCGTTGTATTATATTAGATTAAAGTCAAGTTTTTAAGCTACAAGAGGGCGGTTTTTGAAAGGACCTCGTAATTTTAAATGCTGACCAGATGACGAGAACACCTGAGCTGCGACGCAATTCTCCAAACTTCCATTTCACACCAACGCATAGTAGTGCAGTTTTGGTTTGTAGAGAGAGATATATCAAAATTTCGAGCACGGCAAATGGGTATTTTCTTTGGGGGTCGTAGAGAACCGTCTGGGACCCTTAAAGCCATAAATTGTTTTTAAACATGCAGTCTAGTTTAAGTGAGCCTTCGGATTTCGTTCTGTAAAGTCTTACTTGCTCTTTATCTGTCTGATTTTAGATTTTTTTATGTCTAATTCCAGGCCAGGTAAATGACCCCATTTGGTACAGGTTATTTTATTATTTTCCATACTTATACATTATTTTAAACGTCCTTTTTTCATTGAATTTTCAACTTTAAAGTGAATTTTAAAAATTTCAACACCTTGAGACTATTTTAAATCATCTCTGCAATCGATTTTCTTCTATAATTTCTAAAAATTCTCACCGATAAGCCCTAACATTTTCATTAATTTTATTTTTTAATATCATCTATGTCAGTGAAGAATTTTCACTTTTTTTTTTCAATGACGCAAAAATCAATATTAGAGTCGAAAAAAACCTGTTGGAAGATTAAACAAATATTTCGTGTCTCAGATATGAATTAATAAAAATTTTAGTCGACTATAAATTCGAAAATTTTATTAAAAAATCATCTAAGTTAAGAGGGCGGGTACACAATCTAAAATATATTGGAATAGTTAAGGAAGTAAACACTGAATGGCAACATGATAGCATTATTTTCTGTTATAACTAGCAAGCACTGACGTTTAGTCTACTTGTTTACCAAATAGTTATTAGGGAACCGGAAGCATATGCATCTTCTTAAAATCTATTTTTCAATTTCAGCTTCATAAAATGAGTTATTAATCTCATAGTTTACGTATATGCATACTATGTACAAGCTTGAAAAAATCTAATAAATTAACCTTTAAAAAAAATATAATTAACAGGAGCTCCAATGATAATAAGAAACAGTTTTTTGTCTCTTTCGCAAAACATGTTTTTTCTTTTCAAATTTCGAAATGCATACACAACATTTTTTAATTGTATTCCTATAAAATTTTATACTGCGTCTAATATTTACAAGAATTATTCATCTGGTTTATTAGAATTTCATTGATTTCCGGGCAGTAGTTTATATTTATGAGACTTTTTTTCTTTTTAATGAAAAAAATTATTATTTTTCAGATTTTCAAGTTACATGGCATTCAATACTTTTGTAAATTTGTATTTTAAAATAAAATGCAAATAAATTCACTGTAATTATCGAACACTTATTCACATACTACGTTAATTTTGGAGTGATTTTATTCATAATTCTTTCTTCTTATACCGTAACGATTTGTGGTTATGAGTTTCTCAATTATCACATCATAACACGTTTTCGATTTGCTATTTAAAAAAACTTAATAAATAAATATTTTTTAGGCTATTATGTAATTAAAACAGCTCTTTCTGCCTATAAATGCAGAATTTTTACATCAAATATTATATTTACTAGGGGGGAAAATCAACTTTCGACGATTTTCGTTGCCTAGAGCGTCCCAATTTCCTTATTTACAATATGCTAAAGTAGTGTTGTATAATGTTATATTAATGTTCCGATTTGTAGCTAGAGGAGGGCAATTTTGGCAGGGACTTTGAAATTTAGAACGGTGACGAGATGACACTTGTGAGCAGTCACCTCACTCTTCAAATTTCTAATCCATACCAACAACACACACGCTTGTGTTCATAACACATAAACAAATTATATTTGATCCCACATTATAAATGTGTAATTGTAAGAGAGTGTCGAAAGCAAGAACTCACTCCATTTTCTTAAAACCATAACATTGGCATTTTTTACTGTTAATTTGACCGACAGAAAATAAAATTTCATTGATCACAAGCATTAATGAAAATGAAATTAAGAAGGTGCATAAATAACTAAAAATCTGTAAGACAAAGATAGCTGGCAAGTTCAATAGGAAATGTGGATGTTGTCTCTGAAACAGTTCACAGGTTTCTAATTACAGTTATAAGGCAAATTCAGGAAGTACATAAGAAGGAGGAACAGAGCAACATCTAGCTATTTTAGTTTTAGACTTATCGTATTCACATGAACACGGACAGACAGACTTCCCGCGGACGGATTTGTACAAAATTTGAATAGAAACCTACAAATTGTGTGTAAAGATCAAATACCAAATTTCATCCCTCTCGGTCTAACCGTTTTTGAGTTATCGTGTTCACAGACAGACATGATACCAAAATTGTGTTTTTCGGACTCGGGGAGGTCTAAAACGTGGAGATTCGTCAACATCTCGAGTTCGAATTTTTTGACGATTGCAAGACTTTCTCCTTATACACTTCGTAAACGAAACAGTAAAAAAGTTGGCTTGCAAGTAAGGAATGGAATAAAGATATTAATTTTAATTTTTTATAAATGCTTTTACTGAAAATTGTAGCAGTAAAACAGTTCGTAATTTTCTTTTATAATTTTGAATTTAATTATATAATTGAAATATGTTTCTTAACTGTTTCTGCTTATTTCATTATTGATAATATTTAATGATATCAATTCAGATATGTGTCACGTTGTTAGAGAATCCTATGAAAATAAAATTATCAGCTTCGGGTTGTACTTTCAAGGAATTCAATTGAATGAAAAGACAGCATTAAAGTGATTTGGAATTTAATTTGCTTTTATGTCGTAAATTAATTTTTTTTGTCAGAGTTAAATATTGTTGCATATTTAAGTCCTTTTTTTTACTCTCATTTATATTACAAGATTTTGAGAAGTATGCAGAACAGAAATACGTTTTAGATGGGAAAAAATGAAACAATAATATTTTGGATTTTAGACAGTCATGGTTCTAACTTATCAGAGATTATTCACGTCTCTCCTTCCTGGCCTATCATCTATGCATCATATTTAATTCGATAGGTTTAGTTTAGTTATATTAACGTCCCGTTTTGAAGCAACACGAGGGCTATTTTGGGACGGACCTCGTAATTTTGAAACACGGTCAGATGACGAGAACGACACCTGAGCTGGTACCCCCTCTCCAAACTTCCACGCCACACCAACAGGAGGATGTTTGACCACTACGTATGATTTAGCGTCCAACAGGCCCCATACACGACGGATCTTCAGTGGAATTGGGTTTCTTTATATATATTATGAATGCTAATCCAGAATGTGTGTGAAAACGACACTCTTCTATTTCTTATAGGTTTTACTGACAATGTATGAAACGCCGGCATTCTATAGAATGCCGGTCATTTTTAGGCAAAGAATGAAATATGATATTTATTATATACTTTCCATAGGCATTGTATATAATACCTAGCCATTCTATAGAATGACAAATACTATTTAGGCAAAGTATGAAAAAGATCATAAGGCTCTATTATTTACAAGACGTGCATTCCTCAAAAATGCAAATGTTATTCTGAAAAAATAAAAATGCCGTAAAAAATCTTTTATTCAAAATACGTAAAGTAAATTGAAAGTTACACATATTGAAGTTTTTGTCTTTTTTTAGTAAAGAAAACGAAATAAAATGTGAACCTACATGTTACATCAAGGAAGGAAATAATTTTATTTTGATTTGCACTTAATTTTATTTCTTATAAAATTGAATGGACGATTTCTTTCATACTTTGCGGCTTTGTCATTTGGGTTTCAATAGAATGCCTAGGAAACGTGCGTGCTTTCCAGTTTTCTGCATTCTATATTCCGGCAACATGTGGATTGATTTGAACTTCCAATTTTCTTTAAAGTATTTTCTGTAAAGCATGGTTCTTTCAAGGCATAATTGCGACTCTTTTTATGTTAGTAAATAATATACGTATAAAAAAATTAAATTAAATTTAACTACGATAAAAAAATCTTCACATGGTGTCATGAAAACTTCAATTCAGCATCAAAATCTCATTAGAAACTTGATATTGTTCTTTTTTGTTAAGTATATATTTTAATTTTATTGTTCATACAAATTAAGCATATAAAATATTTGAAGTCCAAGCAAACTGCCTGACGAAAGAAAAATGATAATTTATATGTAAAAATGTTTTAAATCACTTATTTTTACTTTAATAATTATATCTTATGATTATAATTACGGCTATTGTAAAATTCAAAACAGATAATTGAATTGCAGTGTATTTTGTTAACTTAAAAAAGGGAAAATTAAATAAATTTTAGCAAAAAAAAAAAAATTATTTTAGACTCAATTTTCAAAATGCATATTTCACAGTTCGAGTTGCAGACTTCCGGTCTCAAATTTTTATTTTGATAAATATAATTCTAAAAATGGCTTTTTACGGAAAAAAGTAGCCGAACCTGCCGTAAAGCATCCTATTATCATTTTGTTTGCGATAAGGAAACACGTTTAACGGTTTGTAAGAGGAGCTTATTCACCCACCCACCCCTCTTTGCTATTCACGCGTAAACGAAATTACTCATATACGATTACAACTACATAGTAATACGCATGCGCTCTGATAATATCGTCAACGTTATGTACAGAGAAAATTTTCCAAGATTCAGTCAGAGCGCATGCGCACAATGTTTTTTCAACTCTGAAAAGACAAAGGAGGGTAACAAGATACGTAGGCAAATCACTTTCGCCGAGTTGCGATCAGCGACATCTAGTGTTGGAAGTCGACGTAAAAAACTTTTAGACGACCACGTTAAAAAAAAGAATAATTCAAATTCTTCGCGCACGAAGTCGCGGGTAACAGCTAGTATTAAATAAATTACCACTTTAATTAAAATATATTTTATATGTAAAAATTATTTTCCTAATATCTCAAATTGTTTATAGAAGGAATACTCAAATCTTGAACGCTACTCTTAAATGTAAGAGTAGTATAACGTGAAATTATCAGAGAATTTCGGGAAGCTGCAATTCAAAAGACGCAATTTCGATCCAAAATTTTTTATGCGAATGCAGCGCCACTTCACGGCCGGTTCAGAAATTCATTGTCAAAATCCTTAAAACTTCGTGATGAAAACAATTTCAAGACTGCACCATAATTATTCGAGTTAATGCGTTGCGTTGTATAATTTTGAAATTATTGCATACGAATGTTATATTTATGCGGAAAAAGAAATTCAAGCCTCTAATCCACGAAATATATTAACATGATAATTTACTTATTCATAAAATTACATCAAAACTATACACACAAATGATAAATACTTCCATTAAATAAAAAATAAACGCAAGCAATTCTTGGTTATTAAATATTTTGGAAAATGAAAATTTACATTTTTTTTTTTAAGGCTTACACTGGGGAAGATGACGTGTCTACTGACTTTTCAATAGCCTAAGAATCACTGTCTATTGCATCAGTCGAATTGTATTATAAATTTTGAAATATAAATTTTATATAAAAGAAAAAAAGTGCGCGGAAAAAAAGGCATCTTTCAAAATCTATTTTTTTTTTAATTTTAAATTCATGGTTTTTTTTTCTCTTGCTATTACAGTTCTTAGATATTAAGTGAAAGAAAGGTAAAATCACGATTAATTTATATTTGATTAAAAATCTAATTACTATTTTGAGATCTTTTATTTGTGACAAACTGTACAAAAAGTTGTTATGCGCCAAAATCAGTTATTCTAGGTCCAACGGAGAGCCTTTATAGTGTTTGGAATGATTTTGCATCATGCAATTTACACATAGTCTGACAGACTTTAAGTATTAAAATGGCTGCAAAAAAAAGGATAAACTGGCTTCCCATATTTCGAAACATGTGGATACACGTCATCGATTCTTTCATCTGTCTTTGAAGATGACATTATTTTTGACATTCTTTGTCGGTGTTTACATTATATGAAAAATTTTGAAAACTATACAGTGAAAATTCGAACCAATTTTTTGCTAATGGTGTGTCAAAAAATGTGTCATCCGTCCAATAATTTATTTGAAGGGGGAGTTGTGGTAGATTGATACGCGGGAACATTGTTACAGTCCATAAGTTTTGATGATTGCAATGGCTCAAGATGTTCACATCCCCTCATATATATGCCACTGTAACCCTTGGCACACGGTATATTCTTCGGCATTGTTAAGTCAAAAGTTAATTTACAAATGAATCAAACCGCTAGTCGAAGTAAGTTTTGCTCTAAGTACGTGTTGTGCGATTTCTTTAACTAATTACATTTTCCTCCCAGGGAATCTGCTCTAAGGTAGAAAATAACATTTATTTTTCTGAACTATATTACGTTTTGAATGTTTTTAGCATTGATTTTCCGTGACCACTTGTTCTAAGTAAAAAAGGGTCTCGGGACAGATTGATACAATTGACTCCGGGCACATTGATACGCGTCTTCTATGTGTATCAATGTGCCTACTTTGCAAAATATTCTTCAGGAATAGGAAAAACGTAAAAATGAACTATCTAAGAGAAAGACGCATTAAGTATTTGTTTAAACAATGAAAACGTTTTAAATTTCACCGTGAATATGAAAAGTATTGTTGTAAATCAAGTTTAAAATATTTGCTACGAATTTATTAAAATAGAAGAAAAAATGTGCGGAAACTTAATTACTATAATCAAAACGATAGTTTTTTTGCATTTTCAGATGGTGGGAAAATTATTTTTATGCTATATTATTTTCGTAAGTCATCAAGGAATAATGGCTTCAAAAATATCGATAATATCAAATGACACTGATTTGTAATTTTATTGATACTGATAAAAGCATACATTTAACTGTAGTTTTGTGAATACTGATAAAAAGCATACATTTAATTGTAATTTTGTGAATACTGATAAAAGAAGAGCATTGTGAAAATAATTCGCATTCGAAAAAAATGGCTAATCTTTTAAAGACCGATAAATACTTCAAATTACGAAATTTTATTAAATAAGGTGGGCTATTGTTTAAAAACATTTTATCTTCTGTAGGGAATGATAATAAAAAAATTAGAATTTTGCACGCTCCAGATAATAAAAATGTCAAATATTAAAATGATCCTCTTACACTCATCTGCAAGGTGTGACCAATAAATCGGATGAATGATGAAATAAGTCTTACATTGAGTAGGCTTCACACAGAAACTGCTTACAATCCTTCAGAATAGCCTCCGTCGTACACTATGCACCTCTGACAAATTGTGTGCAGATCGTCGAAAGCTCTTGAAAACTCCTCCACTTATACAGTTTTCGATCCTCGTGTCATAGCAGATTGAATATGCGTAATGTCTGTAAATCCTCGCCCTTTTAGAGCCACTTTAAGTGTAGAAAACAGAAAAGTCCGATGGTGACAGGTCTAGGGAATACGGTGGGTGCGACAGTTAAGTTATCCCATGTAGCCGCTTTACAAGCCTAGCGGTATGCGCCTGTGTATTAGCTTCCAAGAGAAGCCTAGATACAGGCTGCTTAAGATGTGGCCCTACACGACGAATACGAGCCAAGGGTCGTTTGAGCACCTCGCAGTACAACTCACTGTTGACAGTTTTTACCTGTAGGAAGAAATTCCTGTGGATTAGGCCTTGACAATCAGAAAAAGATTATCGACAGTGTCTTTAAACTTGACTTTCCAAAACGGAGTTTTTCCGTTTTGGAGTGTTGGGTCCGCACCACTCTATGCTCCGGCACTTCGTCTTCGGATCATAGTGGGTCTCAATCACTGGGTCGCACACGTACACAGTCTTCAAGGTCACGGTGTCATCTCAATACACTTGCTTCAGCACTGCATGACTTTCACCTGCTGATTTACCCAATTTGTACAAGAATTTCAAATTGATTCTCTGCTTCGTGACACGCTACAAACCCACAGCACAGACAACAGTCGATAATAAATTTATCAACAGGCGCAAAAAACCACGATCTGATCTTAACTGAATATTATGGAACATGACGAAGGTGTCGCTGATAATTGTGTTGTTTCGATTTGAGGGGTGGTTCACCCTACTAATTGGTGATACATCGTATGAACAACATTCAGTTTGACGCTTCTATCTACAAAATTTGCAGATATATGTTTATTTTTAAGCTTAAAGGTGCTTATCACAAATTTAAATGACGATATTTATCTTAGAAATTATTGTATACAGAAAAACAACAAAGTGGAATATTTTTCTAGTAGTACATCATCCAATCGGCATGACCTGGAAAAAAAATTTTGCTCATAGCAATTACTGCTACTTAGTTTCATTTGTTGGTAGTTGCAACTATCTACTTTAAAAAGAAGAGAAGGGAAACTTGAGAAGGTGAAAATTTAAGAACTCTCGGGAATTTAGCTTAATACCGAAACCAAAAAATTAAATCATTTACTTTCAGTGGTGTGCGTAATACTAAGCTTTACATAAAGGCATTGGCGGCTCGTTCATTAGAGCTGCAAAGCTTCAGAACCCTCTGAACTTATCTTAAAATCTCGCATTTTCGTTTTTATCCTTATTTGCTTACTTCAACACTCTGAGAACTCGATGATCAACGAAAATGAAGAAGCAATAAAAACGAGAAAAGAAGACAGAAAATGAATGAACAAGTAAAGCAAATATAGGATGGGGCTGCATGCCAAACAGTTTTGGAAAGCACCAAAATTTGTTTACTGCGCAATACTGAGTGATATGAAGAGTGAAGGTGGAAAGCAAACCTTTCTCTATTTCAACTTAGCCAGAGCTGCGTTTTCGGAAACTCTAATGATTCGCGATCGTTGCTTTCTTTTGTTTTCTTTTCGCTCATGTAATAGCAATCAAAATGCTTGCACACGATATGTACAAACTATTTTTCAAATAAAAATCTTTTTGAGACAATAAATATGAATTCGCGAATCTCGGGAAAATAACGAAAAGTCGGATCTTGTAACTACGAAAAAATCTGGTTTTCTACTCGAAAAATTGGTATAGAAATCAATATAAAACAAAGTTGAAACCGTATTTACTATTGACTCTTACTCCAGATCTTAGAAGATAACGCTGCCAATCACTTACCAAGTTCTTAGGTGTCTAATACATTGGCATTCAATTTTAATCCCGAGAACCAACTGTGAACGAAGGGAACCCATGCATCGTTGGTGTTATAC
>BGPR01000979.1:0-33517 GCA_013235015.1 Araneus ventricosus | reverse complement strand
TTGGCATTCAATTTTAATCCCGAGAACCAACTGTGAACGAAGGGAACCCATGCATCGTTGGTGTTATACTCGTAAAATTTAAAAATCAATAACAAGCGAAACACATGGCTACTTTTGCACCACCCACAGTGGCGCTGTGATCGCGTGTGGAGTTCAGCAACGATGCATGAGGAGTATCTTAAAATTTGTTTCATAAAATACTAGCTGAGCACGCTCGGATCCATATTTTTTCATATACCGTCCTCTTGTTTTGTCCACTGCATTCGAATCCAAAACATAAGTAAATAAGGAATCTATATATAACGTCGGATGCCGGAGATTTAAATTCGAGTCTGAAATTTTATCGGTAAAATTGACTTTTTGCTAGCTTATATACCCGGCGTTGTTCGTGGAAGAAATATTTTCAAGTCTAAGTACTTATAACACTTTAAACTTAATTAAAGAATTTTGCACTGTAACGTCTTTCGTTGATTTTCTTTCGCCCTCTCCTATTTTCTCTGACCCCTCGGTCAGCAGCTAAACTGACCTCTTCTTTTTGTCTGTACTTTGAACCACTTCACACGAGTTTGACAACCCTCGAAATTCCATCTTCCCATTCCCATCATTGCTACAGAGACAACAGAAATACTTCTTATTATGCTTTTTATTGTTCCCTATTCTCTTCTCTTTGGTGTTTGTTTGCCTGACCAGAAGCACCATTCCTTCTTATTCTCCCTAGGCCCTCTCCCTTCTGTTGGAATGTGACTCAGTTAACCTTCAATGACTTTACATACTGACAGTAGCGTACCGAGGGTAAGTGGCGCTCGGATCATACTATGATTTTTTCTCATCCCCTCCCCTTCATCATAAGAGGCTTAACTTGCGTAAACGGTGCTCTGGACATGGTATTTTTCGACTCCTTATTGTATTTGACTTTAAAAAGTGACACAAACGTATTAAAATTTTGTTAACCTTTTCAGTGACACAGCGTGGGTTATTGGCGCCCAAGGAATGTGATTTGTTTTACCCCAGTCGTCATTTGCTTAGAAAGCGTAAATGGCCCTAAGTGCCTGGAATTATTTTTACACCCCCTAATCATATTTTTCTTTAAAAACTGGCATAAATGCAGTAATGTTTTGTCTCCATCTTTTGTTGTAAAGGTTATCTGAAACTGGCAGCTGCGGCATCCCTTACACGCCAGTTGCTACTTCGCTGATTAGGATCATTCAATAATTCGCGAAATTTAAACGAAACATCGCGTAGTAACTAAACTAACGTCACTGGGTATTTGAGAGCATATTGAAAGCTGCGAAATAGAAACGGAAGTACATGCTACGAAATATAACAGCGGAAGTAAGGAAAATACATCTGATAGTACATCTTTAATTGAGTACCAGCGCAAACATGCTCTTCTACTCAGACTGAGTGCTTTTGAATAGTGTGAGGGAAGAAACATGAATAATAAAAGCTAAGTTAGCCGTCTGAAGTATGGCTATGAAAGCCGCTGTATTTCATGAGGAGTTGTAGATATAGGTGAGAGTAAAAATATGAAAAACAATGAAAGGTGATCGAATTATTAGAGGGTGTGTTCCGAGGAATTATTTCTAATTATGGAGGTTTAAGGGGGAGTGACCATTTGGTTGTAGAATAAGGGTAGGGATATTTTCCGTTCTTATGAGCATTTTCGACTTGACCGTTGATAAGAGGGTTTTTGTGATCTTGAAGTTGAGTGAAGAATTTTCTTGAAATATTCTTTACGTGATCTTCTATCATCTCCATTTTGAGATCTTTGTGGATGACATCATTCCTCGCGAACTAGGGAGCGTTTGTCATGATTCAAAGAATTTTATTTTGCAGTATCTGGATTTTTCTTCTGTGAGTTTTTGCGGTGATACACCAGATAGGGGCAGAGTAGGTTAGAATTGGCCTAAGTATTTGTTTGAATAATATTACTTTATTGTTTAGTGAGAGAGGAGAATGCCTTCCAATCAGAGGGATTATCGTATGGACTTTATTCCAAAATTTGTCAGAGTTATATTTAGCATGTTGCCTGAAAGAGAGTTTGGAATCAAGAATAAGTCCAAGATATTTGACTTGATTTTCCCAGGGTAAATCTTCTTCCATGAATGAGAGGGTCTTGAGTGCTTTGCTGGAGTGTCCTTTTCGAAAGAGAATTGCCTTTGTTTCATCAGTATTGATGGCCACTCTCCACTTGGTGCACCAGTATTCAATGCCATCTAGTTGGGATTGGAGCGTTTTAATAATGAATCTGATATTGCTACCCTGTGTGAGGATGGCTGAGACATCGGCAAAGAGGCAGTTAAGGACTTTGTCGTTGCGAGGGAAGTCAGAGTGGAATATACTGTAGAGGCTGGGGCTGAGGGAACTTCCCTGAGGTGTTCCTGCTTGGATGTTGCCAACTGAGGAAAGGACTTGATTAATTTTGACTTGAAATTTTCTGTTTGAAAGGAATCGTTGAATAATTTTGATGAGGTAGTCCGGGAATTGGTATTTGATCAGTTTGACAATGAGACCGTTATGCCACATTCTGTCAAAAGCCTTTCTGACATCTAAGAAAACTTCTGTGTAGTGTTTTACGATGAAGCCCTCGACAATTTTGTTTGCGACTCGATGAAGTTGGTGGGTGCATCTGTGCTTCTCCCTAAAGCCAAACTGTTCGTAAGGAATAATTTTGTTGGTAAAGCAGTGATCGTTTAGCCTTTTGAGAAAAATTTTTTCATAGAGTTTGCCTATGTTACTAAGCAGACTGATTGGTCTATAGGAGCCAGAGAGTTTGCGGTTTTGGCTTGGTTTAAGGACAAACATGATTACACATGAGCAATTTTCCAAGCATCCGGGAAGTGTTGTAAGATAAGGCATTTATTGAAAAAAATTTTGTGAGGTGAGTAACAGCATTGAGGGTGAGCATTCTAATGGCTTTGTTGGGGACACCATCGGGGCCTGTTGCCTTTCGAGGGTTGATCTTTTTAATCAGGTTAATTACTTTTTGAGAGGAGATGCGATCTGGAGTTGAAGATGTTACAAGATAATTGAAGTAGCAGTAGATGGAATTATTAACTTCGTTGATATGGAGGTTGCAGTACGGTTCGGGATTTTCTTGAAAAGAGTTTTCTAGGCTATGTTTGAAGGCGTTGGCTTTTCCAAGAGGGGTATACTTGATTCCGTCAGTGTCAAGAATAGGAGGAGTGGGGATAAACTTTTTTGATAACTTTCGGTTCATTTCGTAGAGGGTGTTATCTTCGAGGGTTGATGTCCATAATTGTTTCCTTCCATCTATTATTGTCATAGGTTTCAATGCGCTTTTGGATTTCTTTTTGCAATTTGTAGGTTTTCCTTTTGTATAGTGGGAAGAAAGTAATTTGGTAGAGTTTTCTGAGTCTATTTTTGATTCTAATTTTTGAGAGAATTTCTTTGGGGAGTTGTCTGAATGGTCCGCTGATAACTTTGGTTCTGGTGGAGAGGTTTATTGCAGATGCGATGCAGAAAGTGAATTTTTGAATTGCTTCATCGATTTCGGCTTCTGAGTCCATTTTCGGGTTGCCAGGAATGCTATTATGGATTAGTTCGCAGAAGGTCTTCCAGTTGGGAAAATACATTGATGTCAATAACCAACGAAAGCAATATTTTCTTAACTTTAACAGTGGTAAAAACACGTGAATAAAGGATGATGAGAAGAAATTTGATTTTATAACAATAGAAAACATTGTTACAAATTACTTTTAGAATGAATTTTGAAGCGTTAATCACAGTCAGAGAAAAATTGTACAACAATTAAATTAGAATCATTGAAAAGATAATTTTTTGCACTTTAAAATGATGTAAAAATAATTTTCGTACCATAAGTTTTTCAGAAGTTATTGGTGAAAAACGACTAAAAATAGCTTAATTTTCGTTATTTAATTAAATAAATAAAAATCTAATTCGAATTTTAAAACAGTTTTTAAGGCGTTAGCTCTCTCTGGAGCTAATCCATCACTGTGCCAAATTAGGTCGTCGTAAGTCTAACATAAAGATTCAAAAAACGAACAAACACACACACACACATACTTTCCTCTTTTATAGTATATGTAGATTGTATACTAATATTACATAGCACTTTAAATTCAACGTACGTAGAGTTTAATTGAGCAGAACTGTTTTAATCTTTTGCTTTATGAAGTTAAAATATGACCTTTAAAGTTTCCTTTTCTTTAAGAATTTTTGTGATGTTATTTGAGTGCTTAAAGGTATAATTAGGTAATGTATAAAACACATGTGTGTATTTTAATTACTTTAGAAGATCTTGTCAAAACCCATCTCACTGTTTATATATGTTTGATTAGTGATTTTTAAAAATTTTAAATATATATTTACTTTAAATATATATATTTGCATCTTAGAGCTTCCGCTCAAGAGTTTTAAAATACAGTTCATAGTATCACTATAAAATTTTCTAGGTAAGTTTATACTAACATAGCCACCTTCGACGACCTGCTGATTCGCCCGTTTAAATTAGTTTTTATTTTTGTATCTTATATTAATTATAGCATTACCCGTCGCAGTTTCAGCCGCGGTAAGCCAGGAAAGATGAACAAAAATGAATATTTCATTGTATGTGACAGACAGTAAAATATTTAAAAACGTAAATTTTAAAATGCCCGCGATACAATTCTGTATGATGCATCGCAGCTAACGAAACTTACAAACTGAGTTACAAATAATTTTCACTCAATTCATCTATCACTCATCGGTAGAATGATTAACGCTAAATATGGTTGCGAAGACCGAACATGCTGGATGCCCGTGTGAACCAGTGGGTACAAAAAATGAGGCGGCAAAAAAATTCATAGACATCTAAAAGACCCGGGAATATACGAGGTAGACAATAAAATTTAAAAAATAGTTAGTTTTCCCGAACACTATTGCAATTTTGTAATTCCTAGTTTCAGGCTGTAATTTCTAGTTTCTAATATCAAATTTGATGAGTTATCACTTGAGGAAATTCAAGTTTAGCGGCAGTACTGTACTATTAAGCCAAACCAAAATTTTAATTAAAAATTACCCATAATGCAATATAAAAAAAAATTGCAAGCGTTTTCATGCCTCATAATTTTAAAATGGCAGGAAAGTATGAGATTAAATGCTTGAAGAAAGGACGAAAATCATTTCAGTCTACCTTACACACAATAAAAACAAACAAACCTGAAATCAAATATCTGTTGCCACGCTTTATAAAAATATTATTTTGAAGCAGGTGCGATAAAATATTTCAGAAATGCAATGAATACCAAAGTGAAAATTCTGCTTTGGAGTAAATTTCCGAAGAAAATAATGCATACTATTACAACCACAACAATTGCAAAAGCGCGTGAATAAAAAATTTGCTCAAATAATGAGATGATTTGAATTTTATTTGCAACAATAAAAACAGTCTTACAATTCATATTTTAAAATATTTTGAAGCATTAATTAAAATTGAAAAAAATGTCGCATGGAAATAAGATTGGTGTCATTAAAAAGCTAATTTTTTTTATCTTTAAGATGATGTAAAAATGTTTTTTTTCGATAATAGAATCCGAAGTTATTCTGGAAAAACTTTAAAATTTAAAGTAATTTTTAAATAATTTAAATTCTAATTAAAATTTGGAAAATCCATTCTTAGTGAGCACCTACTCCCCAAGAAGCAACCGCCTGCGAAATTTCAAGTTTCTAGTCCAAGTGGTTTGGGAGATTTCTTGATGAGTGAGTGAGTCACGGTATTTGCCTTTTATATATAATTATAAAATTCAACATTAAAACAATGAAAACAATTTTACAACTAAAAAAACAAACTTTTTTTGAGAATAATGCAAAAACTGTATATTTAAGTGCAAAATAATAGATATTTTATTATATTGTATACTTTTCATTATATTTTTAAATCTTAAGTTATGAGCTTTCGAAATTTTTCGAATCTATGCATATTATTCATTTCTGAAATCGGTTAATTGTACGCTATTCTATGATGATATAATTGAAACTTCGACATTTTGATATTACGAAACATCTCAAGTCCCTTAGAACAAAGATTAATATCACTTTAGACGTATAATAAATCAGAAAATTCGTGCCCAATTCAGTTATTTTCCTATTGTCAGTCTCCGTAGCAATCGCATTTAAATTTTGCCAATTCAAATTATAAATTAGTAGGACAGCCGACCAGATATTCATCTTCAAAAAAATTTTTATTTCATTCACCTATTTTCTTCATTCAATAATATTTTAACAATTACATTTTGCTGCCATTCTGCGTAAAATAAATTTCAAATAAACAAAAATAATACAGTGAAACCTGTGTATAACAATACTGTTTGTAACAATAAATCTACCTTTAGATATATTTTCTTGGCACCAAATCTGGTACCAAATTTCATTAAAATCGACAAGCGAGTCAATCGGCCTATTTCTTACATGCAGTTTGGAAACTTAACAAAATTAGAACTTCGAAAAATAAGTTAAAAATTATAAAAAATAGGCATTAATAAAACCTTAAAATAAAACATAAAAAAGCAAAATAGAACGAAAAATACAATTAGAATGAAAGCAAAATGGAAGAAAATTGTAAAAGAACCAAAATGGCGATTCTCCTCAGAGACCACACGCCATTGTAGCTCTGAAGCAGGACAAAAATTTTCTGAATAAAGGAAAGACCATTAGTCAAAATTATTCCTTTATGTGGCCTGAATTTTTGTCCAACCCCTGAAAATAGGATAAAAGGAAAAAAGAAAAAACATGACAGATACCTGTACAACAGAATCAAAAATGAGACAAACCAAAAAGTCATCCTCTTTCAAAAACAGACGCTCTAAGTACGCTCTTTTTTCGAAGTTCTAATTTTGTTTTTCGTGTATTCTATCAGAAGCAACTGCATATGCGCCTTTCTGTATAATGCATAAGAATTTTAATTAATTTTTAATTCAAATTCTATTAATTTTTAATTTAATTTTCGTTAATTTTATCAATTTTAACTGTTGGAAACTTAACCCCACCCTACCCTGAGGTACTGTGTTAGGGCTTATTCCACTCTCCTGTATTTTAAGTGGCTTAATGAGAAACATGTGTACTAAGTTTCATCAAAATCCCTTTAGGCGTTCGGAAGTGATGCTGGAACAAATATACATACGTTGAGTTTTATATACAGTCAAACCCCATTATAACGAACCCTCAACGGACCGACTCAGAAGTTCGTTTTAACCGAGGTTCGCTGTATCCGTATTTTCCAAAAAAAAAAAAAAATGCTCTAACATGCTAAGATACTACTTCTATAATAAACTTTTTAATAACATAATATTTTCATTAGTAATTAGGGACAAATAAAGTATTAAATAATATACTCAATAATAAACAAACTAAACATTTACCTATTCTTACTTATTTGCTAATCCATTACATTGAAAAAAAATGTTATTTTTGGTTGAAAAGTTTTCGATTTTATATGCAATTCGTCAAATTTTTTATCCACTCTTTTAACAGGTCCACAACATATCGTCGTTGTTTCCTGTGGCAAAAAAATTGTTCAAAACATTTGCAGCTGCTTTTGCATCTGCAATTCAATGCCCTAGTTTGTCTTGTTCTTCCTCCATATCTGAAGATGAATCTACAATAGAGTTGTTTTTTTCATTTACTAATGCCACGATATATTCCTCGCTCACTTCTCCAGATGTAATGACATCGTCGTCACAACATTCGAAATGTTCGATTTCATTTTGCGAAAAAGCATTCAATCCTTGCTTTTCTGCTCCGATAGAAAAAGCTTTTCGCTTGCCAACGTTAGCCGTGGTCACTGCAAAGTTCACAGAATGATAAGCAATTAAACTAAAATGGCAAAGAAAACACGTAATTGCTCCTAGGTCGTCTGACCAGAAAGTCCCCGCCCTCCATGGTTAACACCAGGCCAGGTGTCCATCGGGGGGAGGAGGGGAGATAGAAACTGTAAAGAGCCTTGCCTATTGTTCCTTTGTCCCACTTATGGGGTTAGCGGCGACTCTCACAAAGGTACAATAGGCGACGAATGTGGTCTTTGGACCAGAGTATTTCATGCAAAAGGGGTAACTCTTGTAGAAGTTGGTTCGACTTGAGCACAGTTAGTAAAGAATGTCCCTTTGGGCAAGTGAAAAGTTTGAAGTTTTAGAAATTTTCAGTTCGCTATAACCGAGTCTCTAGTGTTAGCTGTTCGTTGTAAACGAATGAAAATACATTATTAACATAGGCTTCAGGTGGGACCATGTAAAAGGTTCGCTGTAACCGAGGGTTCGTTATATCCCGGGTTCGCTATATCGCGGTTCGACTGTATAAAGATTTGACAATGCATAAAACAAACATTGTATCAAAATTTGAATTAAATTATTTGAATATTACAGAAAATATGAATACTTGTAGTATATAATTTTCTACTGCGCATGCACGAAATGTAGCGTAATTTTTCTTTTATAACTTTTAACGTTAATATTTAGAAAGATATCGGTACTGCAGCTCGATGAATGTGATATCTACAGAGAAGGACTCCGGAATTTGATCAGCGCTCTCGACCGCCAACTTAGAGAACTAGCCACTTTGATTTACGCCTTTACAAATGGAAAACCGAAGTCGGCGCCATATTGTGGAGATTTATGTATGATGTTCGACGTCCCTGTTTAGAAGAACAGGTAAGTTTATAACGTATTTCTTAACTTATATCAAAGTTGATTCGCATTAATGAAAAATTTGTAATAATAATTTCGTTTTTAAAGATAAAATAATGAAGTTCCGTTATTTTCGTGCGATTCCTGTAAACTTTTAAAATGCTCATGAATATGGAATAACACGGGTGCCGCAGTATGCAATATACCTTAAAAATTTATGCATTCCTGTATTTTTACAGTCATATATAATGCTGTATAATATGACCTGGGAATAAAAATAACTCTAAAAGCTATCAATCCTTCTTTGACTATTTCTGTTAGAATGTATGATATTTTCCGAATTCTTTTATCAATAAAGTTAAAATTAGAATGCCCTGTATATTATAAAATTATGGATGCAACATATTTTCATAACTATATTGTGGATATTAGGATAAAGTTTTCTAGCATTTTAGATTATTTTGATTTTGAGAAGTTGCTTTAAGATTTGGATATCTTACACAAAGTTTTCTACGTTATAAATGGTCTGTTGTGAAATGAATATTAAATGAATGAACTGATTAATAATCTGTAGTCTGGTTAATGTTACACTATTTTATTATTACAATATATTTAATTTATCATTACACATATTACGAAGTTACACTAATTTATTTGCTACTATAAGTATGTACATATTATAAATATACCAGTATCTTTATATAGCATTTTATTTCTGTAAATTTAAATTCCATTTTAGGTAGATTTTTCTCATTTTTAATAATATTTATTAATATAGAAATTTCCCTGGTGAAAATTAAACTTTTCATACTCGTTTGTATAAATAAATAAAGGAAGTTTATCTAGTAAGAATATTAGCTAAAATTGTATTTAGAAGATTAATCTATGTTGATTTGTTTTAATTATTACAACTTGACGCACGAAGTTGATTTGTCATTATATATATAATTTATTATTACATATATTACACTAATTTATTAGCTACCATAAGTTTGTAGAATTTTATAAATCAATCACCATCTACATATAATATCTTATTTCTTCAAATTTCAATTCCATTTTCAGATAATTCTTCTGGTTTTTATTAATATTTATTTTTAATATAGAGATTTTCTATACAAAAATAATTCATGCTCTTTTGTATAAATAAAATAAAGGAAGTTTACAAATAAGCATATTAGCTAACATATTTTTAAAACATCAAATTTTTTTATCTGTTTTAATTATCACAACTTGACACAAGAAAGTAAATTTTATTGCTTATAATTTAGAATTCTATATAATTATTAGTTCTTGATTAGAAATCCTCATACCGGGTGTCCCAAAAATGACTGATGGATTTTGAAAATCAATAAAAGACAAACGAAACGTGATAGAGATATATCGTTTGCGGCCTTACGCTTGGGAAACCAGGAAATTTTATCCCACCAATTTGTATCTTTAGTTACCATTTACGGTAACAGGTAGCGCTGCATAATAGCTAAAATAAAAACCGGTATGAAAATGTTGCAAAAAATTAAACAACGATGTTTTCAAAACAACCACCATTTGCAGCAACAACGTGGCGCAGTCTGAGACAAAAACTGTCTAGACACCCGTACAAACATGTCACTTGGAATTGTCTCACATGCTGTACTGATGTGTTTTTTGAGTTCCGCAAGTATTTGTGGAATTTGGCGGTATACCAGGTCTTTCAGGTACCCCAAATAAAAAAGTCACATGGCATCAAGTCTGGCTAATAAGGAGGTCATACCATGCCACTTCATGTATGCGTGTCGTAATCCAAGGCAATAACACGATCATTGAAATGTTCGCTCAGAAAATCAAATACTGCAGGCGTTCGATGTGGAAGAGCACCATCTTGCATGAACCAGGGGACGTTCCAATGGTCGTCCAAAGTATAATGAATCACCACAAATTCATCCAGAATCCCAAGATGTTTTGCAACATTTATCGTTTGCTCTCGAAAGAATTGGCCAATTATTCCTTTGGAGGAAATCGCGGCCCAAACCATTACTTTTGGGGAATACAGGGAAGAAGGTGCAGCAACCTGTGGGTTTTCGGTTCTCCAAATGCGCCAGTTCTGCCTGTTTACAAAGCCATAGAGGTTAAAATATGCCTCGTCCGAGAACCATATGTTTCCAACATCGATATCACCCTCATCCACTTGCTGCAGTATAGCGTTCGCGAAATCATAGCGTGCATCAATGTCATTCACACTCGGGGGTTGGCGCGTCTGGATCTTGTTGGGGAACATGTGAAGGTTGTGGCGCATGATACGGTACGTGGTCATTCTTCGGAGTCCAGCACGAGATGCAGCACGGTGAACGAATATCCGGGGCTACTGTAGGATGACCTGCTGTACAGGATCAGCATTCGACTCTGTAACGGCACTGCGTGGCCAGCCGACATTTCCAATACGGTCATCATTGACGTTCCCCGTTTGTTCGAATAGAGCCTTTATATCGCATAGTCTGATGGCCTCTTCTCACATCAAATCTCCTTTGGAAGCTGCGCTTCGTTTGAACACAACTGTGTTCCAGGCGGTGACACTCCAGAACAGGAAATATCCGCTGTTCCAAGGATAAAACCATTTTCAATAGTTATACTCTTTCACAAGCACTCACAAACAGATTGCGTGGTAAAATACCGAACGTAGATGTCACGGATTCAATTTCTCTGCAGTTCTCGAATATCTGCAGCGCCACCTGTTGTTGGAAATGGTAAATAAATATGCAAATTGGTGGGATAAAATTCAATGGTTTCCCAAGCGTAAGGCCGCAAACGATACATTTCAATCGTCTTTCGTTTTTCTTTTATCGATTTTCAAAATCCATCAGTCATTTTTGGGACACCCGGTATATATATACTATATACTCATTATATCAACTGTATATATACGCATGATGTATTTTCTGTTCACATTAACTTTTGAAATAATAGAAAGAAAGAAATACTCTCTGATCTTAAAATATTGGGAACTGTGTCTTAAAAGTTGAAACTAGTGAAAATTCATATTGACATTTATATTTAGATAAACACACACACACACACACACACATATATATATATATATATACAGGGTGTCCAACAAAGGACTCCCTCATTTTAAAATTAAATAACTCGGCAACGGAGAACTATAGAAGAACGAAACCAGTGATATGCTTAGTCTGAAAGCCGTAAAAATCTGATACGAAAGTTTCAAAATTAGTTATAAATGTTGCCGACAGGTGGCGCTGCAGGTTGTAATAGCTATTCAGAATCCGATAAGAAATCTATAAACTGTCCTTGGCAAGCACGAAAAATGCCTAATTTGAATCGATTGTGATGTGATTGCAACGATTACTTGCAAATGACAGTTTATAGCTTTCTTCTCGAAATCTGAACTGTGATTACAACGTACAGCGCCACCTGTCGGCAACATTTATAACTAATTTTGAAACTTTTGCATCAGATTTTTACGGCTTTCAGACTAAGCATATCACTGGTTTCGTTCTTCTATCGATCTCCGTTGCCGAGTTATTTAATTTTAAAATGAGGGAGTCCTTTGTTGGACACCCTGTATATATATATATATATATATATATATATATATATATATATATATATATATATATATATATATATATATATATATGATGATACGTATGATTCTGTTGATGATAGTTTTTAGTAAACGTTTAACCATGCAGCAATTCTCTACTTAATTTGAGAAAATATATTATATATATTTTTCTGTGTAGTCTTACAATGAGTCTGCTTTTATGTTATTATTACACCCTTATTCAGTCGTATTATATTTTGACATATTCCTCTTTTCTTTTCTCTGCAATTATTTTTTACAGAAGGCTATCATTTAAAAAAAAAAAAGTCAGAATAATGATGCATAAACTCTAACTTCAGTTCCTTTGATAAAAAAAAATTATGATATATTTCAGGTTATTTTACTTAAAAAATTTTCTTCTCATGAATGTAAAAAGTTACTCATAAATGATTCTAAAAATTTAGATATAATCATGCTTTTTTTACTTTTTAAAGAATATGGTTTTAGTAAATCTGATTTGTAAAATGTATTTTTATAGTTAGTATTTTAATATGGTTATAGTGTTAAGTATTTTTTAATAATCACCTAGAACACAAAGAGGAAGGACAAGTTTATAAAATATTTATTTTGTTCAAATAAGGATTTAGCTCGGCATCAAAATTATGAAAAATGTGAAATCAAAGAAGCTGATATATATTTTGCATGTGTAATTTTTATGATATTTTTTGATGATTTCTTTATGTTTAATCTAGCAAATATTTTTCCAATCAAGAAAAATTATGCCTGTAATATTTAATCAAAAATTAAAATATCACAAATGAACATTTTCCTATGCTGTGCAGAATGAGCAAAGTTTGTTGTGAGTTTTAACTACTGGTAGAAGCTACCCTAAGTTTGAAGGGTCATTCCATTATGCACAGCTCTTGGGATTTTTTTTATTACACTCCCTTATACTGAATATTTTTATACTATGTACATTGAATCACTTTTGTGTGTTAGAAATTGTGCTCTCACAATGTTTGTTAGAAATGTTATGTAATTTATTATGCTTGTTTAATAAAATTATGTGACATTATTTTGAGTTTTTCGCATTTATTTAACTTTGTGTTGTAAACTCAATAAAGATATTTAATTTGTTTTTTGGGTTGAAAAAATGTGAAAAATGAACTTCAGAAATTAATTTTCTTTATGGAAATTACATTCTACCAATTTTTGTAGAATTAAAATGAATGAGAATTTATTAAAAATTAATTTCTTGTTGAAGATTTAATATATTCAGGAAGAGATGGTTTAATATTAATATAATAAAAAATGAGTTTCCTGCAAAGTTTAAAAAAATCTCAAATGTTTTTTTATGGATATCACATTCTTTCAATTTTTGTATCTTGATTAATAATGAATGTGAATTTGAAAAATTAATTTATTGTTGAAGTTTGAATATATTCTGAAAGAATATATTCAAACTATACTATATGAAGTTAATCAACAAAAAATAATTTCCTGCAGTTTAAAAAAATTATGATCTGAAAGAACTTTTTTTAATAAGGAATAAATGTAATTTAATAATTTGAAAAATACTTTACACTTCTTAAATTATACATATACGAGTTTTAAATTATTGAAACTCTACAAGAGACTAATCAATTTTTAATAATGTTCCATATTTATTTTTAATTTGTATTAAAGAATAGGTCAGTTTAGCGAGAAAACCCGTTATTTTAAAATTTCATGATTTAGGCTTTCAAATTGACGATATATCAGAAGGAATTAATTATTCTTGAATTTAATAATAGTCGAAAAACGAATTTAAATTACAATAAATACCTTAATAATTGTGTACATCGTTGTCATGACGATAGGATTGGTTTCGTTTCCAATCGCGTCGCAGTGACGTCAGGTTAGTTCCTTGGTTGGCCATAAGTGGTATACTGTCTATGTGAAATGCAATGTTAAAAAAGTTGTCATTATGGTCTGTGGGAGTGAGACCTTTGTTTCTTCTTCTCTGTGGTGATATCTATGGGGACAATAATAAAAATACTCTTCCTTACAGCTTAACAAAATTACCTTATTAAGTGTCTTGATTTTTCTTGGCAATAGACAAATCTGTTGTTTTAAATCACTGTATTCTTTTGGTCTTCTTGAACTGTGTACAGAAATATTTTATTTTGCATTTCGTAGAGACGTATAATAATTCTAAATTGCAGATCTCTGGTTTCACCCCCCCCATTCATATTAGTGAAATTTCTATGTGTGTTATTTTTCTATGTGCTTTGATCTGTTTCATATTTTTATGCATATACAAAAGCGTGTTCCTTAAGAGAGAGTGTGTGAAATGTAATTTTTCTATTTCAAAGACTTTTCAAAAGCTGTAGAGGGTGTGACGGCTTCCTTTATTGCAAGAGAAGAAAGAGATCGCATTGTTGTTCCCTACGAACGGACTTTTCTTTATTGTTGGGACAACGGATAGCGATAGATTCCTTTCTTGAAAGAGAAGAATACATTTCGGTTCCGTACAAATGGAACTTTTCTTTATTGTTGGGACAACGGATAGCAGATAGTGGATAGACTTTTGAAATCCATATTATGCTACCCTGGTGGTCCACATTCGGTGGAAAACGCCGTGACGACTAGACCCAGCTGATAGTACATCTTTTATTGAGTACCAGTGCAAACATGCGCTTCTACTCAGACTGAGTGATTTTGAATAGTGTGAGGGAAAAACATGAATAAGAAAAGCTAAGTTAGCCGTCTGAAGTATGGCTGTGAAAGCCGCTGTATTTTATGAGGAGTAGGGGAGAGTGGGGCACCTTGAACAGGTTTTAGATATTATTGCATGTGTATTCAAAGCTAATGTAAAATATGAAAATTTTTATGTTCTAAAAAAAACTTTATTATATCAGTAAATGAAAGCCAGAAATACAATTAATTACTGCATCAAGAAAATAGAGAAAACTAACTTTTAAAATATTATTTGAAATGGTTCAATGTTCCCCTTTGGGTGGGGTAGCTTGAACCTCCAGGAGGGGCAGGTTAAACACATGTGAAATATCACTACAAACTAACGAAAGTGATAAATGCCTTTTCACTGACCACTTACAATTGACATTGGACACTTAGGAACACATATTCTGACAATTATTATTTTTAATGTAGACACTGAAATGCAACATCGATCGAACCCTCTTAGTGGAAGCAGTTGTCGTTGGTTTCCTAAGACACATCACAATGTTATTTCTGCTTATGTAACTTTAATCTTCTACGTCTTGTTTAAAAAAATATTCCAGTCAGATTATATTGTCTATAAAAATCAACTTCATATATATCAACTTCGTCATCTTCTCATGTTAGATTAATTATTTTTCCAACATAATAAAGGTTTTTCTGTTTAGAATCCCAAGTTTATTTATTCTTGAATAATTAATAAAAAGTCCCTTGTATCAATACAAACAAAGTTAATGACGAAAAAATGGTTTATTATTTTTTATTCAAATTAAACACTATCCTACTCTTACACATTTAATAATGAAAAATTAATAACATTTTTAAACTTTGTGTAAACATCATATTTATTTGAGCATTTTTTTCATTTTTGATTTAATTTACACCATTATTTAAATGATGCTTGATTTTTAAATCATTTGATTTTTTGGTTTGATATTTAAATTAAAAATTTAAATTTATCTAAATTAAACTGACTTAAAATTTAATGTTCTTATATTTCAATTCATTATTATTGCTTTTATTTGAAATTTAAATCAAATAGGCTATATATATGTCTGTCTTGAAATGTAAAATTCATAAATCAAATAAATAAATATCTATTATTCTCTTCCATACATTAAACAAAACTTTACTAATGGGGCAGGTTGAACATAGGTTCTAACTGCCCCGTTCCTTGTGGTTCAATGTGCCCCGTTGGCTGCCATCTTAAAATATTTACTTTGACAGAGTTATGGTGCAACACTTACATTTAAAACTATGATACAAATCATCATCTGGAACATTACAATCTGTTCAGTAAAAGAAACTAATTAAAAGCACATTCATCAAAGTGAAAATAAACTGTTATCTTACCTGTAAGATTTTACTCTCATATGTGGATTTTAAACACAACTTTCTACAATGGCATCAAGCAAGGGAAATAAACAATGCTTTGCATGAATCATATATTTAGTACTAGTTGATAGTACTGTGGTAATATCTAGTGTGAGAAAATAAAAATAAAAGAATAAATGTCGATGGTTCAAGGTGCCCCTCTCTCCCCTAGTAGATATAGGTGAAAGTAAAATATGAAAAACAATGAAAGGTGATCGATTGATTAGAGGATGTGTTCCGAGGAATTATTTCTAATTATGGAGGTTTAAGGGGGAAGACCCTGCTGGAACAGGTGCAGGGTCATTTATTTTACTTTTCTTTATTTATTCTTCTGGTGACATACAGATAATGGTTACCTAGGGGTTGGCTTGACCAATGGGAGTGTAAAAATTGTAGATGACGGACCAATGGCAAAATAAGTAGGGGCATGTGTTTTTCTTACCAATCTCATGAGGGATGATTTGGGGGGCGTGACTATCTTTGCTGGAGAGAGAACTTGCGAGATATAAGGCGAATGAGTTTGGTTTTTAAAAGATAAGAGGTGGAAAGGAAAGAGAGCAACAGTAAAAATTTTGGGAGAGGCTTAGGATGGCGGTTTCGGCTGGCAACGGAAGGTGATAAGATGGGTCGTTTACGCTTGCAAATCTTTTGACACGTTTTGGGTGCGGAGAATACCTGAATAGGCTTAGCGCATATCTCAAATTTTAGACTGTATGACCTAGTATAACTTTGGTGTATAACCAGCTTGTAATCTACGTTTGCAAGCTTAGAAGTTATAGATTCAAATGTCTTGACCGCATGTATGGCTTTGACGGAAGAATCCAGGGAGATATGTGCGTGTAAAAACGGACAATAGCTGAAGGCGCATGATCTCGAAAGAAAGTGCCTGCTCATAAATAAAAATATTCAATCTTGACGATATAAGAAGGGGTGGGTTGAGTTTGTTAGTGGCACTTGACGTTCGCACACATGAGTACTTACACATTTTGACTTGTCAGTCATTGTTTTGAAATGATATAATTTCGCATAATTTTAATCACCGTAACCTTTTTTTATTATTAATTTCTATATTATTTAGTTTTGAATTGTTAAATTATATTTTCTGGATAATTAAGATCCTTTGAATTAAATTATCTTAAATTTATATCTGAAATTCGCTCACACCTAATTATCTCCTTAACCCATTACTTACTATGGTCCTTTTTTGGCACACTTGTTTTCTTTCACTTTTTACCTTAACAGACAGCTTTCATTGTTGCATCTAAATGTTGAACTGACTGTTACAAAATTTAAAAATCCACTAAAAACTATTTTCTAATTAAAAAGATAATTAATTCTATTTAAAAGTTAATCAATCACTTCTAATTAAGAAAATTCAGAAATACTGTTTTTTTTTTCACATTTCATTCATGTTATCATATTAAGGTAATTTTTTTGAAAAAGTGAAATACTGTAGAATCCCGTTAATCCGAACTAATTGGGACCGGTGCCTGTTCGGATTACAAAAAATTCGGATTACCCGAAATTCCGATAAAAATAGAAAAGAAAAAGATGTGTGCTAAAAAAAATTTAAGTTATAGGTACTCAGTACTACTATCTCTTGAACTCTTTTATTCAAAAGAAATAGAAAGAGAATATGTCTCCCCTTTTCATTAGAATATTGGATGTGCTCCTGTATGAAGTGACATTATCTTACGGCGAATTTCATTAGTTTCTTCAGTTACAAAATTATGCATGCTGAAAAAGTACTTTTTGTTTCTATTATGTATATTTAAATCTTTTCAGGTAATCTTTTCAATTACATATAATTTTCGAAAAAAAAAATCGGTTCGGATTAACCATAATTTCGGATTAGCGGGGTTCTAAGAAAATAAAATTGGTTTCTTAGCAAAGTTTCTTTGGGTTGAATAAATAACTGCTGTCCCCTAAACAACGTAATATGAGAGGTGAAAAGGATAGAATAATAGAGAAAAAAAATGATAGAATATGAAAGACTAAAACATGGGATTAGTAATATTAACAAAAATAAATTTTTTTCCTACGGTCTTCTTTTAAAGTAAAATATTCTGCTATAAACCATTTTTTCTCCTTTTCTTTAACTATTTAAAATTTCTTAGAGGGATGAATTTATGTACAAGTGCAGAGAGTTTGGATTAACTGTTTTTTTTTTTTTATAAAATACTTTCTAACAGGAGATGGATACCGAATTCTGATCATTCTGAAACATTTCCAGATTATTTCACAATATAAGAAAGATGCGGTGCCCGATTATTTTTTAATTATCATTCAAGTAATGTTTAAAATACTTTTTTCGTAAAGTTTAAATATTGCTGAACTTTAAGCAGTCTCAGAGGTCAGTTAGAATAGAACCACTATTTTATTTTACGAAAAACGTGCGAATTGTGAAATCCTAACACGAAAATTCAAAATCTTTGACAATTTTCATTAGAACTAACATACGACTCGAATGAAATCAGAAAAATTAAGATGGTATAATAATTCTGAACAATGAGCAATTACATTTTTGCCTTAGAAATTTTCCATTTTTAATGCCATTTAACGGCTCTTATTCCAAGCGCAGCAGCCATACTTTTTAAACACTCCTTCTGAAGCTGGAAATTATCAATAGTTTCCCCCTCTTTTCAAGAGACAACATTAATTCATTTTTGCAATATAATAATTAAGACGTGTAATAAAATCATGAATAGTTTTAGATGAGAAATTAAATGTAAAAATGACGCTGATAGTCATAATTCATTAAATTAAAATATTTATTATACAGCCCACAAAATCGTCGATGTACTTTATACTGCAATTAAAGAACATGTTTACGCCATTTTTAAGGATGGTATTTTAAGGAACTGTATTTTTTAAAAAATTACATTAAATGATACATGTATAAAAAATATTTTATACACGATTTTCCTGAATTTTTTTTTTTATCATCATGTAATTTTTTTACAAATTTTATAAATAGAATGTGGCATTTCAATGTCAGAACCTGAAACTTAATACATATTTTTCATATACCAACATTTAGAAAAAAATTTAAATAAAAAGAGAATAATTTTCTTTGATTTTTATTTCTAGAAATAAAAACCTAAGTAACTGAACATATAAAAATCTAGTTTAAAAGTATATATTTAAAATAATGAACACTTCAAAAATATATTTTAATCAAACAATACCTATATGAAATTATTATAGATTTCTAATTCGTTTAAATAGATTCATGTTGTACTACTAGAAAGCACAAGCTTTCGAATACAGAGAAAGAGATACAGAGGTCTCACTCCCATAGACACTAACTTTTTTTAACATTGCATTTCACATAGACAGTACGCCACCAATGTGGGACAGTGGGAACTAATCGGACTACGTCACTGTGACGCGAGAGTTTCCCTATCGTCATGACAACGATGTAAACAGTTATTTCAATTCCTATAGCCATTATTTTTATTGCATTTTTAATGTTTTTCGGCGATTATTAAATTTAAGAATAGATGATTTCTTGCTAATTTTACAGCCTAAATAATATAATTCTGGAATAACATTTTTCTCACTATTTGAATCTCTCTCTTTGTACCTTAATTGCATACCAATAATTTAAAACATATGGATATATTATTTAAGAATTATAATAAGAAGCTTCAAATAAAATTATATTTATTCTTTTTCAAGAAAAACAGAAAATAATTAGCCTCTTTGTAGAGTACCAATAATTTATAACATGTGAATATATAATTTAAGAAGTATCAAGTTTATTCCAAATAAAATTATATTTATTCTTTTTCAAGAAAAACAGAAAATAATTTTCCTCTTTGTAGAGTACCAATAATTTAAAACATGCGGATATATAATTTAAGAAGTATAAAGTATTTTTCAAAGAAATAAATTATATTTATTCTTTTTCAAGAAAAGTTCTTTCAAATCATAAAATTTTTTAAAACTCCCCAGGAGTTTATTTCTTGTTAATTAAGTCAATATTATAACTTTTTCAGATTTTAATTATTTTTCATAACGTTACATTCATTCTTATTATAGATAAAATAAAATATAGAATGTAATTTTAATACAGAAAAATCATTTGCAAAATTCATTTTTATAAATTTTTGTAACCCCCAGAAAAAAAAAATGTTATTTAGCTTTGCACCAAGATGTTATAATAAATGTCAAAGACACAAAATAATATGAAACTAATTTATTGAGCACACATAATAAGTTACAAAATATTCCAAATTAATAACATTTCTAATAAACCCAAAATGCTGAGCATAATGGAAAAAAATGGGTTTCAAATCATTGTTCCACATTTTTACTTTATGTTTTATCATCATACGAATGAAATAAGAAATGAAAAACACTTGTGCTTTCTCTTTCTGCTCTATTTGACTATCAAAAAAAGTCTATCTTTAATTTTTTAAACATTTTATCAAATTGGAACGAAATCCAGGAGTTCTGGAAACATTATAAGTATATCTGAAATAAATAAACAAATTTTCAAGATTAACAATATTAAATTACATCAATACTAATATTTTTAAGTATCTCAGGCTTGTAAGTTTCATTATTTATAATTAATAAAATCAATGAAACACATAATTAACCACCTGAAATTTTAAAAAACATGGTAAAATTGGCTACCTTTGTATGAATGAATGGAACAACCGACAGTAAATTTGGTATAAAAATTTAAAGCAGTATTTATCTTGTATCTGAACTTCTTTTTTTAATATACACAATGCTAATTTATATACTTAGAAATACTTTATTCAACAAAAACAATTCTCAAGACATTTAATAATAAAGTATATCAACAATCATTTTTTAATTATCTTAGACTACTGCTACTTTTCTTTATGTATTAAAGCCATTGAAATTTCATTATTTATAATTAATGCAATCAATAAAACACATAATTTACACACCTGAAATAAAAAATGGTTAATTTGATTTAAATTTATGTATCTACGAGACTTGGACCACCTTTATATGAATGAATGAAACAACTGACAGGAAATTTGGTATGAAACTTTAAAGGAGTATTAATCCTATATCTGTACGACTTTTTTTAATATACACAAAGCTATTTTAAATACTTAGAAATACTTTATTAAACAAAAACAATTTTCAAGATATTTAATAATAAAATATATAAACAATCATTTTTTAATTATCTCAGACTACAGAGCTTATAACATGAAATAATTCTTTTTTTCTCAAAGGAACTGAAGTTAGCTAAGGAATATGCATCATGAATTTGGCATTTTTAAATAATTGTAGCCTTTGAAAGAAAAATAAAAGATCAAGAGAATTTTTTTAAATAAAATATTGTTGAGTGTAAAGATAACTTAGAAACTGACTCATTGTAAAATATACAGAAAGGTTTCAAAATTTATTTTGTCAAATTAACTAGAAAAATGCTGCAGTATCATAGCATCCTGAAGACAAAACATCTCCAACTTTGACAGACTGCCTGAAAAAAAAAAACAAATTTCTAGTAGATTCCATTTATATAACACAAACACACACCAATTTATTTTTATTAAAGACTCCACTTCATTATAATACATAAATATTATGAATAAAATATTCACCATTAGCCATTAACAATTAATTTTCTTATGTGAAGCTGCGTTAAATAAAACAGATCAAAATATTTTGATAACTTTACTAAACTAGTATTAGCTAATATGCTTATCAAGCAAATTTCCTACATTTTATTTACACAAATAAGAATGTTCTTAAAAGGATTGAAATTTGCATAAGGATTCTATACTAAGATACTGAATTATTTCTAAGATACTAGTAGCTGTATGTTAAATAAATAAGTGTAAACATTAAACAAACTAGAGATATTTAATCAGTTCATTTTATTCTATTTCACAGTAGGCATTTGTAACAAAGCTTGCTTCGGCTATAACTACACATACTAAATACACATCTCAATATTAATTCAATTTAGGGCACAAATAACAGCAACAATTTTACTATAAATAAACTATAAAAACACAACCAAAACTTAGCCCTCAAAATCCAAAGCAGATAAAAAAAAATGCTACAAAATTTTATCCTTTTATATCTACAATACAATTATAAATGTATAATTTATTATTTTCAGCTGTATTTCAATATTAAATTACTGATAAAACAATTTTAACTTGTAAATTACTTTGACAGCTCACAATACAGCGTAGTAATAATTATAATAAGTTTTTCTGAGAGTAATAACCAAAGGTTCCATTAATATGTTTTAAAATTATTTTAATTACGAAGTCATATTATGTAGCAATAAATCTATCAAAATACAGTACTACAAAAATTTTAAAGAATTCATGCACATTTTTATCAGATTATTCGATATGACAGGCATTTTAATATGCTTCAACAATTGCACAAAAATTAAACAAAATTTCATTATTTTATATAGAAAAAGTGAAAATAAGTATTTTAAATATTGGAATTTTTTCAGTTATTTAAGTAACCTCTCATAAAAATTTTGAAACGCATTTTAAACTTACCGTTCTCATCTCCAGGAATCTTGTATAGGAAAGTAGTCAAATCCTTAGAAAAAACTGGAATAAACAATAATATTGCTTGAAAATAAAATATTGGGCCTAATTCTAAAAAAAAAACCGATTATAATAAATAATCAGGGGAATTTGACAATCAGCAACAAGAATTAAACCGGCAACCCAACGGTTGCTTTTCGTTCCATATACAATAAATGGCGCCGTGGTATGGTTGGTAGTTCTTCTCATAAACACTGTCCAGTGTAGGTGGCGCTGCGATAGTTAACCAAACTCCTGAGTGAGACCTCTGGTACTCTTTCTCTGTGCTTTCGAACTTCATCATTTACAAGGAGAAAAACAAAACGCTCCTTTGGCCGTGCCCTTCTTCCCGCAAAATGCATGATTAAATAAATTAACATTCACATCATTTTTCAGATTTCACTCTTTTGACGATTAAAAAGCGTTTAATATAAGATTATTGTAATGATGAAGATACTTTTTTTTTTCTCAGGGAGTGATTCAAAATATAAATATATAACTTTTTTTATATCATTAGTGGTAGCTCATTAGAATAAATTGTAATAAATAAACTTTCTTTAGGTTTTATATCATTGAGAACTAATATTACTGTAAGAATTAAGTATACATTTTTTAGCATATTAAAAGTGTAAAAAGTTGCAGAATTGAAAATAAAAGGGCATACGACATTTAATTCATATTAAAAAATGCTTATAGAAAAAGAAATGAATTCGCTGAAAATAACGGCTGATTAAAAAAAAACTTATGACTTCTTTTCAATAAAAACGATTCGGCATATATAGTATGAATCAAACTACCACATTTAAGTAGATAAAGAAATTAAATTCAGGAGTTGGATGAGTGACCGCAGCGCCACTCGCCGGGTGGCGCAGAAGATGCGCGAGCAGAAGACGTGCATTTCGAAAAGAAATCGTAATTATGCAGGTTAGGTGTTTTTCTTTAAAAACTCACACTACTCCAAATTATCCGTAACTCGATCTAATCAGTTGAAATGCCACCAAATTTGGTAGGGACGATGTGGCAAAAAAGTTTCCGAGGAGAAACTAGTTCCGAAAGTCGCCGATAGGGGAAATTTGACGCTGTTGTAGTCTAAACAACTGAGAATCAGACAAATTAAATAACAAAGAAATTTCAGTCCAACAGCATGGACTGCCCAAACGGTAAGAGAGCAGTGACGTAGATAAAGGGGAGGGGCAGTCCGTCCCTTGCGGCACTTCGAAAAGTGCAGCAAAATTAGACAAGCGAGAAAAGAATCTTATAACGAAGAAGAGCAGTGGCTCCAGCTCAATCATTGTACACATAAAAAAATAACGCATTTAGTTCGAATTATACGCCTTTTGTCAGTAAATTGCAGAACATTATCACTACTACTAATAAAGAAAACAGTGTGTCTGTGTGTGTGCACTACCGGGCAGACCGGTGGGCCTAGGCGTTACCAAAGTTAGTACAAACATACTTTGGAGGGTGGGAATGTGGACCTCGGAGCTATTTTTTGAATTTTTAATCAGAATTTTAATTAATTTCAAAAGCAAAATTTTGACGTTTTTCATTGATAATTTCTGAAAGTCTTACACAATCGAAAAGTTCAAAAAAATTATATTCTAAATGTTATAAATTAAATAGTCGATCGAATTTTTGAAAAATTTTAATAAATTTCCAGATGTATTTTTAGGCATAATTGTTGCAATGAAATTCAAATCGTTTTCTTTGTTTAAGCAAATATATATCTGCGTGTTTCTCTTCCATTGTTGAAAACTAAGGTAATATCTTAATGTTTATTGCTATTTTTAATTCGTTTTATCTGTATATTGTAATCCAGTTAACATGCTGCTAGAAATAAAATGTGCCGCGCCATATTAATGTTTAAATCAAATGCATATTTTGCAAGAGGAATAAGAGAGTGCTTATTTCGTGAAATTTCATCCAACGTGCAAATGGATGTTATGTGACACAGACAGTTACTTGACTCCATTAGGGATGTTCATCCGGACAACGAACAGAACAGGTTCAAGGCTACTGAAAGAACATGGGTTAAAATTACTTTCTTAAAGGAACGATGAAAATGAAATTATTAGTAAGACTATTGATTGAAACTAAATTACAGGAGAACTAGCTAATTGCCGTAGGTGGTAATGAGGAATAAAGTTTATTTTTACTTTATGTAATCATTATGACGCAAAAAATACTTAAAGGATTTGATTTTTTTTTTACTACAGTTGTATAACATGTGTTCCTTTCTAAGTATGAATTTTAAAAACAGTATTATAACTTGAAGCATTTCAAATGCAAATAAACCAATTATTTATTATTTGTTAAATACGGTTTCGTTTGCGCGCAAGGTTTAAAAAAAATTAGGAACTCGTGCAAATAGATTTCATGAAAATTCACACCTTTGGTCATAGGTTACTTGCCATCTTTTCCTGAGATTGTTTCTGAGGGCGATTTTATTTGCAAATTCATTGAGGGAGTTTTCTATGATTGTGGTTAATAAATATGGATATGGAAGAGAGATTTAGTATGACGATTGCACTGTTGATTTTTTCGATGGATTCATCTATGCCTTTGATGAAGTTTATGCTGGAGTTTCCTGAGAGTGAGGTGCTGATTAACTTCTAAAATTTGCTACAAATGGTGGTTTTAATAGTTTGCTGATTGCTTGGCAAGGATATCGATTTCAAATGAAACTGTGTTATGATCACTGTGCAATTCACTTATTGAGTTGGCGTCACCTGGAGGAAAGTTCTTGAGAATCCCAAAGTCCAGAGTGCTTGGATTGTTCGAATGCAGAGGGAAGTTAGTTGATTCAGTAGGTGCGAGCAAGATTGAGACTACTATTGCATATTGTTACGAAAATCGTCAGGTGAGTGTATGGTGAAACGATTCTAACAAACAGGAAAATGGAGAACGACGCTTTATTCAAAGAATATTCTTGAAAACACGAAACGCAGGTAATAAGAAAAAACAACAGCACTCGCACAAACTATCAACAGAATCAGATAGAAAATTGCCAATAATAGAAGAGACAACACTATCAATGACACTCAGCGTCTAACATCTGACCAAATCGCTCTGCAAGTAGAACTACAAAGAGACGGATTCACTTGATGAGATCTCGGTATTTATATATTTTCCGGCAGGATATGACGTCGCATATACAGAATGTACGTCACGTCGAGTTCATTCTGTATATCTTCTTAATAGAGATAGAGCGAAAATTGTAGCATTTTTGAGGACCTTCGTTTCGTCGTCAAATTTTTCTACAACTCGCCAAATGGTCACCAAGGTCGGAGGCCATTGGCTGACTCTCCCCGGAGTACAAAAAACTTCTGTAAATGTCTCTTTCTAACCGTAGGACTAACATGGCTTGGAAGCAAAATTACAGGTTCGCCACAAAATATAGCCCTTTAATAATCGTACCTTTGGCATTTCTGAAACGAGCTCTCTATGCACTATGTTTGGCGTTGAAATCTCCCACAGCAATACATTTGCTGATTGAGTTGAAATTACTGTCAATTTCTAGGGTGTTGTTTCTATGATAAATATTTGAGATAGTGGTCTGAAGACTATTTCGCAATTTGACAGAGAATGTTGTGTTTTCGATGGTGGACGAGGCTATTGGCGTGGGTGGTGGTCAATGGAGTTTCTGATCAAGAAAGCAGTCCCCCCCCTCTTCTGTGGGTGAGCCTGTTTGCTCTATGGTTAGTATAATTTGAAATTTTTTGTTTGTCCCATGGATTAAGATGAGTTTATTGGATTGCCATAATTATCTAATTTCCAGTCCAAAATGAAATATTTGAGTTGATTGATTTTTGATTTAATAGCAGCAGCGTTCCAGCTGATAACATAGAGTCTGTTATTTCTTGGGCTATTGAAAATTAATAGTTGAATTTCTCGCCTGGCAACTACTTGGCAGGTGAGAAATGGCAGAAATTTGCCATTTGGCTAAAGTAGGAATACATCATTGTTGACATCATATTAGACATTTGTTTGAAAAAACCTTCCTGACTTGGAGGGTTTGAAATGGATACAATTTGCACAGGTCGCGAATGAATTGAATTTTCTGGATTTAGGGATGTTGAAGTTGCTTAAGTTATAGCAATAGGAAGGGCCCTTACGTAAACAATGACGGCAGAGTCTGACCAGGAATTTTCTGGAGGCGCTGGGAATGATTTCCTATGGATGGGATTCTTTGGACATCCAGTGAAATTTGCAGTATGGGCGCTGTTGCAATGGAGACATTTTCGAGGTGTATTCCTTGGTTTAAGGCAATCTTTTTTAGATGTATTCTTGTAGACAATGTATTCTTTTAGAGAGGGGTAGTTAAGTGCTTTACGAATTTCGGAGTTCGGATTTCTCGGACTTTTTATCTTGGTATCGGCGGTATAATTAGGTATAAGTTGAATTGCTGCATTTTCGTGCGTGTCGAGACTATTAAAGAATTTTGTTGCAATTTTAACAATGTACTCTTTTAGAGACGGGTAGTTAAGTGCTTTACGAATTTCGGAGTTGGAGATATACCATTTTGCATTGCAGATTGACCGAATTACCGAGTGATATTGAACGTCAATGATTTTAATGTTGGTTTTAAAGGCATAACCAAAAATCGGACACGCATATGTTAAAATGGGAAGCAAATAGGTGTTGTAAACAAGTAACTTCGTTTCCCTAGGCATTTTAGATTTCCGAGATATTAATGGGAAAAGTTTACGCGCGGTGTCTCGGAATTTATTTTTAAGGTAGATAAAATGGGGTTTCCAAGTTAATTTACACTCTAGAATAAGTCCTAAATACTTACATTCCTGAGACCAGGGGATAATTTTGTCATTAATTTTAATGCATTTCTAAGCAGATTAAGGGTAGCATTCATGTTCGGCCATTCATGGACGCATTCATACCACAATAATAGTAAAGAGGTATAAAGACGAAATAAGGGAAGATTTAATTAAGTATAGTATGTAGACCCTTGGTCATTTCCCCACTAGGTGGAAAACAGCCACTGTAGTTCCGATTTTAAAACCAGGGAAAGACCCCTCAGATACAACCAGCTATCGACCTATCTCCCTATTACCAAGTTTAAGCAAGATTGCTGAGCACTTGATCCTAAAACGACTCAATAATTTTCTTAAGGAAAATAACGTACTTTGTCCCGAACAATTTGGTTTCCGTGAAAAACTATCTACCTCTCACCAACTTATTAGAGTCGTTGAATATGTCACAGAGGAGTTTGCCAATAAACAGAAAACAGGGGCTGTTTTCCTAGATATCCAGAAAGCGTTTGACAGGGTCTGGCAAGATGGACTTATCCATAAGCTTATACTCTACAAGACCCCTTCCTACCTTATTAAGCTAATAGACTCTTATTTACTAGAAAGAAAATTTGCAATTAGAGTCAAGAATGAACTCTCAAGCACCAAAAACATTAATGCAGGCGTGGCACAAGGGTCGAAAATTGGCCCGACTCTTTTTTCCCTGTATATTAATGACATTCCCAAACAATTCAATACTTTATTATGCATGTACGCAGACGACACAGCAATAATTGCTCGGAACAAAAATCCCAATTATATTCAAATTGCTCTTAATCGCCATCTTAAAGCACTTGAGGACTGGTTCATTAAATGGAAGATAGAAATCAACGTCTCAAAAACTGAAGCTATTATGTTTGCTAATGCGCGTAGGTACTCCAGCTTTCCCTCATTAAGATTAATGACAGAATTATCCCCTGGTCTCAGGAATGTAAGTATTTAGGTCTTATTCTTGATTGCAAATTAACTTGGAAACCCGATTTTATCTACCTTAAAAATAAATTCCGAGACACCGCGCGTAATCTTTTCCCCTTAATATCTCGGAAATCTAAAATGCCTAGGGAAACGAAGTTACTTGTTTACAACATCTATTTGCGCCCCATTCTAACTTATGCGTGTCCGATTTTTGGTTATGCCTTTAAAACCATCATTAAAATCATTGACGTTCAATATCACTCGGTAATTCGGTCAATCTGCAATGCAAAATGGTATATCTCCAACCCCGAAATTCGTAAAGCACTTAACTACCCTTCTCTTAAAGAATACATTGTCAAAATTGCAACAAAATTCTTTAATAGTCTCGACACGCACGAAAATGCAGCAATTCAACTTATTCCTAATTATATCCCCGATACCAAAATTAAAAGACCGAGAAATGTTCTCCTGTAATAGTAATGCACCTTGTCCCCCTCCCCGGAGCTTGTTTACATTACTCTTTTTCCGATTTTTTTTCTCCCACGGCCCTCTCAGATAATAACCAAACACAGTTAATCTCTCTCAGTTTCACTCTCTTCCACTCCGTCTCAAGATCTTCTCCTGTGGCCACCGCTAGACTCCTGACTTTCTCAGAACTGTTTCCAGTTCTTCTCAGATCTACCGTGCGAGGGACCTAGCTTCTAAGAAACACCAATGTACGCACCCCCGCCCTGCCTCTCCTCACTGCTGAAATGAATCCTATTCAGCTCATTGACAGATACTTCTCGCCATGTTGGACTCAGTACTCGTCAAGAATGGAGGTAGCCCCTTTTTGAGGGGCGGGTACTCCGGAATTTGTCAAGAAAGTCTTGTCAAGATTGTGAAAGTGTTAAAAAAAACAAAATTAATAACAAACAACGAGGAGGAATAATAGTAAAATAATAAATAGCAATAATAGTGAAGAATGACAGGAAAGAAAACCTGGTCATTGTGTTCTGGTGCGGTTTAGCTCCGTCCTTTCCGATCTTTTCAGCTGGCTGGATCATAGGAGGGGGAAGGGGAGTCAGGTTATCAATTTTCCTCGACAGACTTTAAAAAACAATGCACCACTAGGAAAGTAGAAATTAATTTTATGTAAAACTGCTGCAAGTATACTGTCGTCAATATTTGTAGGCGGTCCGTATATCAAGCTGTACGTTAAAGATGAATTGGAACATAGAAAACTAACCAAATACTTAAAAATTGCTGATCTTGAATATTTCACTATGACGCCCAGGTCTGAAAGACCCATAAAGGTAGTCATTAGAGGCATTCCCCCGGAAACCCCAGCCGAGTATGTTAAAGAATCCCTTATCGAGGAATACAACTTTGAAATTGAAAAAGTAGCGCAGTTGACCCAATTTAAAACTAAAAGACCCCTGCCCATATACCAAATAACCCTCAACAATACTGAAGTAAACAAAGGAATCTGGAATGTCAATACATTAATGCTAATGAAAGTAACTGTCCGTAAATTTGAAAGGAAAACGGGCACAATCCAGTGCTTCAACTGTAATCAGTGGCATCACAGCGCAGCTGGATGCGGCTACAAACCCCGCTGTATAAAATGTGGAGGCCCTCATGCCAAAGACCAATGTACTGAGAAGCCCAAAGATGTCCCACTTTGCATAAATTGTAAGAAGGAAGGGCATGTAGCCTCCTATAAAGGATGCGAGATGTATCCAAAACCTAAAGACCGCAGAACCCATTTTCCGGCTTCCAGGAAAGTAGACTCAGCATTTTCATATGCCGACATGGCAAGTAATCGCACTAACTCACTTAAACCAATTGAAAATCATGAAATAAATGCCCCAAAAATAAACCCCCCTTCCCCCCCTAATTCCATCTCTGAAATTCATGATCTCTTTTTTGTTCTACAAGAATTCAAAAGACTATTCAAAGATACAAATATTACCCTATTGGCTGATACTCTAAAATCACAAACTAATGACATAGATAAAACCCACACGCTATTAAATTGGCTTTCGGCCTCGCATCCACTTAATCAAAATTAACCTTCAATTCCCACGGCCTAATAATTAACTACTGGAATGCCAACGGGCTCACCAATAAAATCCACGATCTTAGGTACTTCGTGGATGAGCATAAGCCAGACCTTCTCTTACTACAAGAAACAAAAATTAAACATAATTTTAACCCTTTCCTCCCTAACTATACATTCTATAGACAGGATGGTCCCCAAAATCCCCTTTCCGGTGGCACTGGTATTTTTGTTAAAAACAACTTAAATCACACTGAAATTTTTATTCCAAATTTAATTCATATCCAAAACACTATTGTAAAAATTAATATCCCTAACCAACCTCCAATAATTATTGCCTCAATTTATATTCCGTGTAATCCCCACCGAAACTATCTAAACGACATTCACAAAATTCTTAATTTAAATAATAGTGTTATTCTCTGCGGTGATTTTAACGCCCACCACACAACTTGGAATTGCAACAGAAACAACTTTACTGGTAAAACCCTTCTCGATTTTGCCCAAAATAATAATCTCGAAATTATTGCCCCTCCCACCCCTACTCGATTTGGACCCAATACGGCCACAACGATTGACTTAACTGTAACAAAAAATTTCTCCTATCAATATAATATCCAATCTATCTCAGATCTTTCTTCTGACCACAATCCTGTCATAATTGAATTTGATCTAGATATCATCCCTATTATCTTAAATAAACGTAAAGTTACTACTAATTGGCAAACTTTTAAAAATTATTTAAACTCCAACGTTAAATACGCTCTCCCCAATATCTCCAACCCCAGTGAAATCGAAATCCATATTAAAAATTTAACGACTGATATTTTAAATGCATATCATAATAGCTCTAGGCCTCTCAAACCCAATGAAGAACTGTACCTCCCACCCCACATCCGTGAACTCAAAACTGAAAGAAATCGTAGTAAGAAGGTCTGGCAAAGGTCCAGAGATCCTGTTTCAAAAAATAGCTATAACATCACTCAGGCCAGGTTTCGATCAGCAATCACGGATTTTAACCAAATAACCTATTCTAATGAAATTGAGCAACTGAACATTTATGATGGCTCCCTCTGGCGGAGAACGAAACGTTTGAAAACTAAACGGTCTAACATCCCTCAACTTAAAAACCCCAATAGCAATCTCCCAGCTCATACCAATCTTGAAAAAGCAGAAATACTAGCTAATCACTTTGAAACCCAATTCACCCCAAATGATATCAGAGATCCAAATACGGAAAATACTGTTATAAATTCCATCGAAAAATTTAATTCCAACTCCTCTCCTAACAAATTTAAAAATGTTAAACCCTCTGAGATTACTGATTACCTCAAAAAAATTAAAATTAACAAGACCCCTGGAATGGACGGAATTACTAATAAAATGCTCAAAAATCTCCCCCTTAAAATTATACTAAAACTAACCAATATTTATAACTATCTTTTTAAATTTAACTATTTCCCCAACTGCTGGAAAACTGCAAGAATTTTACCAATCCTAAAACCTGGTAAGGATCCCACGCATGCCGTCAGCTATAGACCAATCTCACTCCTACCGACACTTAGTAAACTCGGAGAAAAATTAATCCTCAATAGATACATGAAGCATGCAAACAAAATTAAAATTCCTATTCCACAGCAATTTGGCTTCACTGCCCAACTCTCGATAACTCATCAACTCCTACGAGTCATCGAACACATACACGAAGGCAAAGCCAACCGTCTAGCCACAGCGGCAATTTTCCTTGACATTGCCAAAGCTTTTGATAAAGTCTGGATACAAGGCCTCATACATAAACTAATCGCATATCATTTTCCGCCCTACATTATCAAAATAATCTGCTCTTACCTCCAAGACAGATATTTCACTGTTGCAGTCAAAGAAACTGATTCCTCTTCCAGGAAATTAAATGCAGGCGTGCCCCAGGGAGGAATTTTGGCACCTTACATTTTCGTCCTTTTTATGAATGATATCCCACAACAAAGAAATATCACACTCAGTCTATATGCTGACGACACTGCAATCCTTGCACAGGGAAAAACTCCTGAACAAACTTTAACCCCCCTCCAAAATTACGTTATAAAGCTCGAGGCCTGGCTTGTTCGATGGAAAATTAAACTTAACGTAGATAAAACCGAAGCAATAGTATTTTTCAAACACTCCACCAAATGGCCAAAGATTAATATCTATAATACCCCCATCAATTGGAAAAATGAAATCAAATATCTTGGTGTAATCATTGACAAAAATATAAATTTCCATTCGCATATTAATCACACCAGAGATAAATACAACAAAGCCTTTCGAGCACAATATTCACTAATTTGCAGGAACTCTGGACTGTCAATCGACAACAAACTACTCATTTACCTAGCCTACCTTCGACCAGTCATCACGTATGCAAGCCCAATCTGGGCCTGCACTGCCAAAACCAACCTTAATAAACTTGAGACACTCGAAAACAAAACCATTAGGATGATAGCCCGTGCACACTGGTATCAAAGAACAGACGAAATCAGACATGCCCTTAACATTCCCTCCCTTAAACAATTTATTCACAAACTCTCCACCAAATTTTATTCGTCCCTCCCCACTATTGCAAACCCCGAAATTGCCAAAATCCCAAATTATGATGTCTCCAATAGCAACAATTGTAAAAGACCTCGCTATACCCTCAACTTGGTTGACAGCTAGCCTCTCCCGGAGCCTTTTCGCTCTTCGTGTTCCCCTTTTCTGCCTCAATTCATTTACCTCCTTTCTTTATATGCTCTCTTTAATACAGATAGATATCTTGTCATTTAATTTTATTTTATTATTAAAATCTTAAATTTTTCTGGTACATACATTTACAATCAGGTTTATTTCCATTTCACTCAAGCCATATCTGTCGGATTTATGGGTGGTGGGGCCTGCGGCCCCAATGAACC
>BGPR01000978.1:296691-341376 GCA_013235015.1 Araneus ventricosus | reverse complement strand
TTTTTGTACAAGCGCAGATCAACGCGTCCGTTGACCAGTAGTCGATAACTGGTGCCATCTGGGGGGTTGCTGAACCGCAAAAAGTTCTTTCATTGTTGCATTTTGCAACAGATGTCATGTCTATTAACAAATCAATCAAACCAAAAGAACGAAGAACCTAATTACCTAATTTAAAAACTCGCACACAATTCCGATTTTGTTGCGCGAACTAGTAGCAAAAGGCACAACGATGCCTTTTCCAAGGCCAGTAGCACCACGTGACACGACAAGTCGAGTGCAGAGGAATGTGACCCCCCCCCCTTTCACTTCCTGTATGAAAAGACAAGAAAAATTGCACTTTTCTCCCAAAAATTACAAAATTTCAATTGTGATGCGCGAACAGAAGATATTATTCGATCGAAAAAATATTTTAAACCTTTCTTATTGAACCCAGTGGGCACCTCTTCCGCACTATTAGAATAGCAATATTGAAAAATAATTATATTTCCTACGCCAAGTAAAAATTGCCAATTTTTACCCAAATTTCCAAAATCCAAGTGCGATGTGGGGGCAGAAGATATTATCCAATCAAAAAATATTTTACACCGTGTTTATTGAATCCAGAGAGAACCCTTTCGGCACTATTAGAATAGCGATTTCGAAAAAAAGTGTTTTTCGGCCCACCCTAATGCACACTTACCGCAAGTGTGATTTTCCTTGATATTAGCTTGCCATGACAAACTTGATGCGGAAACTTTGCAGCAAACTTCCTGCAAAGTAACAAAGCGTAATCGACCAACCCACTTGCAAAACAAGTTTGCAGCGAAGTAGTTATGAGAAACTTTTCACCACAATTGCAAAACAAGTTTTCTGCAATGTTAGTACAGCACCCTTACCTGGACACAGTTGTATATATCTGGTTTTGATCTTTGTCTCTGTTTCAAAAACATCCGATTTTTAATAGCATCTCCTAGACCGTACTTTTTTTCATTAATTCAATAAATAAATGATATTTTGTAAAAAACTAACTAGGCCTTTTCATAAAAATAAATTGAAAAATTCTCCATCTTTTTACTAAATATAGAACTCGCACTTTAAAGAAAACTATATAACGCCTTTTTCTTACTGTTGAAATTTTAACGTTCATAAACAAAATTAAACTAAAAAACAGTCAATATTTGTTTAAAAACAATAACTTACATTTTGTCCCATATTTTTAAAAGTAATTTCTTTTGAACCCTAATTTCATAATTTATTTTGCTAGCAAAACGAAGTTATTCCCGAAAATCGCTCTCTCTTTTATTTATATATTTATTATTTTATTTAAAACCCACACCGGTCCGGCCTACCCGAAAGAGTGTAAGGCATTTCGCAGACCGGTGGGGAAATAATCGCTCTCTCTTTGACGTCAAATCATATTCTCAACTCAAAAATTAAAAAAAAATAATGAAATCAAGAAGATAGTTTAAAATAAAACGTGCATATGCACGATCTATTAGCTCAATCTGTCTTTCTCAATCGAGGGCCGCGGTGGCCTAGTGGTAAGGTCTCGGCTTTGGGGCCGGAGGGTTCCAGGTTCGAGACCCGATTCCACTGATGATCCGCCGTGTATGGGGCCTGTTGCACGTTAAATCATACGTAGTGGTCAAACGTCCTCCCGTTGGTGTGGCGTGGAAGTTTGGAGAGGGGGTGCCAGCTCAGGTGTCGTCCTCGTCATCTGACCGAGGTTCAAAATTACGAGGTCCGTCCCAAAATAGCCCTCGTGTTGCTTCAAAACGGGACGTTAATATAACTAAACTAAACTAAACTTTCTCAATCGAGGTCCAGCTGGCTTAGTGGCTAAGGCGACAGGTGTCGGAAGCGGATTGTCGGGGGTTCGAATCTGAGGTTCGTCTGCGTTCTCTGTTTTTGCTATAGTTTGCAATGCGTTGGACGCAACAAGCTTGCAGCAAGTTCGACGCGTAGTAACTAACTCGTTTGCAATAACTAGTTTCAAGCTTACACTCTTGCCGTTTCAAAATTGCTACAAGCTTGCAGATGTGCAGAGCAAGATTGATGCAACTTTGAAGCAAGCTAAAATTGCTATCTGGGTCTTGACGATGGGCATTTCAAAACATTCGAATTGATTGACATTTTATAGAAAAAATGCATATAAATAAAAGAAAGCCATCCGGTATTTGCATTTATCCAATACACAATTCAATTATAAAGAGGAAATCTAATCTCTATCTAATATAATAATCTAAACTATTCAACACTTTTGAACATATTTTTGCTCCTTTCTATAACGATCTTTATTCTTCAAATTCTTGAACAGTTGTTGCTCATTTCCATATATCATCAAGTTGCCTCAGAATTTACAGTAGTACAAAACACTACTCGAACTTTCTTATAAAATATATATTCTGCTTATAACATAAGAAAACACCTTATAATACAAATGAATAAAGAAAGTAAGAAACACGCATCGTTTAATATTAATACACAGTAACTGCTAGACAAAAGACAATCGATAAAGCATCATTGATTTTCCTTGATAAGTATTTTGCCATTAATATCACCGCATAAACATTTTGACCAAGTATTATATTTATTTAATATTTCAATAAAGTCTACTTTCGATAAAATTTGTAATTTTTTTAATAATTCCAGATGCAAAAATTATTTAAAAGGATTATTTTTCTAAAACTGATTTGGAAAGAAATATATACATTTGAGTTCGGAGTTATAAATATTTTATACCTGTAATCCATGCGAAACTTTCGAAAATTCAAATTTTCCATTTCCCCTTCCCCCAAAGAGTAATCTTTTATTGAGTTGCTGAAATTAGGTACTAATTACTTGTATATACACAATTGGTAGAAACAAATTATTGTGGTGACATGTTTACAATTTGCGCATAATGCACTTCAGAATGAAATCATCTTGAATTTTTCGTTTGTCATTTTGGTTAAACAAACAAACAAAAAATTGATCTACTGACTCTTGAAAAGGCTACAGAAAGTTGTCCATGAGTAAATACAGCATCTATCAGAAATAATTTAACATAATTCAAAAAAAAAATTATACTTGTTTCGATACGAAGCGTTTTCTGATGTAAATTGTAATTGTACGTCTGGAGTATTCAAAACGTAATTTTCTACAAATTTAAATATTTTTGTATGAGGATTGTGTTGTACGAAGATCGTCTGCAACATAACCATTATTTTTGTGTTATAGGGTCATTTACATGATTTCCAAGTCCTTGCTCTAAAGAATCGTTGGAATCTGTATATTTAAAATAATTTGGTAAAACATTCAAACATTTCCCCAGCCACTCGACAGATTTCGATACTTTTTATCTCATATGAAAGCTTATGACGTCTAGATATGCCATCGAGAATTGTCTGACCCCTATCACCAACCATTTTCGAACGAAATCGAAAAAACATTTCTCCATACATTTTCTATGGGGAAAAACACTTAGACAGTTCGCCAGCCACAACTACCCGGCAGATTTCGACAATTTTTATATCACATGAAATCTTGTGACGTTTAGATATGTCATCAAAGGTCGTCTTCTGCCCACCGCCCTTACTTTTTGAGAGATATTTCAAAATAAACGGAATATATCAAGGGAAATAACGGAGATTTATTCGCAAAATAGCACCGTATTCCTGAGCCTCAGAAACTGGACTGATTTCGCCAATTTATTACGTGACTTCTTTCATATAACTAACGAATCAGAAAGTTCCGCTTTATTTTCGTAAGTTTAAAATTGTTTTTTTTTTCATTTGTAAGCAATTCTGCTGCATTTCATTTCAATTTAATTTAACTTAAAAAGCAGACGACTTTGTAAAGACATATCTATAAATATTATCATCTTTAGTTTAGTTAATATTTTATTTGAAATCAATAGCAAACGATATTGCAACCCTTTCTAAATTTATTTCTAACGTAGGACTACGTTCCTCCCCTATGGGTTTCAGGAAGGAATTTGATTTGCACGCCAGAACGCCACAAAAAAACGTTGTATGGGAGATCCAATATATCTCGGTAACTACATATGTTAAAAACATAACTAATGTCTTATTTTAGAGATAAAGGGTAACAACAGAAGTTACAAACAAAATGTTGAAAATCGGAATTGTAGTTCAGCGACTACTGAGCCGCGAAGTTGGGAAAAATACGCCTGAATTGTTGACGTCTCACTCATGAGGTGCTCGCGCACAATTGGCTGAAGCTCTCGCTTGCCACGTTTTCGCGAGAGAGATTTCGTGATTAAGTTGGAAATTTTGTTTCGACAAATTTAATACAATAATGGTTCCAAATGTAAATTTACAAAGAAGGAAATACCAACGAGATGACGAACGAGATATAGAGAAGTTAAGAAAAGAATTGTTGAAGCAGGAGAAGCAACAAAAGAAATTTTCATGAGGAAGCATTTTGATTTGAACATGGTGCCAACAAATTATCCTAGTATCTGGGGAATTCATATATTGATTCAACTTTTACAAGAAACATTAGTCCCGAAGAATTATACTTAAGAATTATTCCCGATTAGTACTTAAGAATTTCGTAATTTAATGATTGAATGAATTAAATGTATTATTTGATTAGATGATGAAATATTTTTAAAAAGAAATTTTGTAAAAGAATGATTATAACAACTTGTGTAACTTTATAATACGCTTTGTTTTAAGAATTCTTTCCTCTGACATCTTTTCTACTGTCTTCAGTATGCGAATCTTGGAATGAACCAATATCTACTTCGGATTAAAGCCTTGTCATGCCGGATGTATATCATTTTAAATTTAATAGATAATACAGTTGTCGCGCCATTAGAAGAAACTATTCATTAATATCAGTTAACAAGACTATGTTGTACCTTATAAAAATCAATGTTGAAAAGCAATAAACCAATTTCAAAAATTATCATGTCTTCATAAAAGTATTCCCCTACACTAACTAATGCAGTATTTATAAAAGCAGAAATTAAATATTGGCATATTTTATCTAAGGAATGTAAGAATTTTTTGACATACTATTATTCTAATACTACATCTGAGGACGATATATTTAAATCTTCCCCTTATTCTTTTATTATAGATTTAATTATAATACAGTCGATGATCGTTATAACGATCACACATTATAAAGACCATTCCATTTTAACGACCAGTGATAAAATCTCCAACTGTGTTTCACTATGTTATTTTACTTCCGGTATAACGACCGTCCAGTGTCGTCTAATACCAATACAACGTCCGAATTCCCGGTATTTTTCTAAAAAGAGCATGTTTCTAAACGTAAATGACCTTAATTATTGTATTGCCAAGCTTCATAGATGTAGAATCTTCAGTGTTATAGTTCAACTTTGACAGAGGGGAATTACCACTCACAACAGCGCGGAAATTAGAATAAAAAATGCTTCAGGCGCTATTGAGACTTTAAAATGTTTTTTTGAAAGGCAAGAAAATACAGTACTTATCATCTTTAACTGAAATCGAAAATTATGTTTTTCAAAAATCACATATGCAGAAAAGACAAACAACCATTTCTGATTTTTTTCTTTAGAAAATAAATATTTTGTAAATAAATAATACCCTATATTTTCTACTTTAAAATATGTTTCAGTAATATATTTTTAATTGATAAAATTTTATTTTTAATATCAATGATAAAAAATAATTTGAGTATTTAGATTGAATCTCTTTAAAAATCGCCTATTTTTACGGAACTGCTGAGCGTGCATGTGTACATTTTTTAATTATATCCACTATAACGACCACTCGATATAAAGACCTTTTGCTGTGGGACGCAGAGGATTGTTATAACGAGCGTTGACTGTATTACATAATACCTGAAAAATGTAGTTTATTTATCATCTGTATAAAAAAAGAGTGTTTCTTTTTATTATAGTTATTTATCGTAAGTTCTTAAGTAGAATAATATAGAAAATAATTTTTTGATACTGGAAAACCTATAGACACATTTCTGTGTTAAAATGTCCATTAAATTTTAGTCATTCACGTAAATCACTCCTTTATTTAGATTTAATTCCGATTTTACCGCCTAAATTATCCTGCCGCGCCACTTTTGCCAGTGACTATATATTTATTTTTTCTTTATAAATCAATCGCCCTTGTCTAAATAAAATTTATACGAAATGACATTGAATTTCTCCCAGCACTATCATTTTAATTGAACTATGAACTTATATACTGAATTATGAGTACCCTATACTTTAATTACAATTATCTTGTACAATAAAACAAATAAATTTTGCGTAAGAAAATACTGCTACTACGCCTCACAGACATCACATCAGGCGGAAATGTCATGGTGCTGCTTAATTAATGAAGAGATTAGGTGGGGAGAGATTAGAGAGATTAGATTAGGTGCCTTTTCTTAATTAGAGAATTTCACCAACATTCCAGTCACAATCAACTCTCCAACTGGACGGAACACATTATGTGCGATCTTTCACAATCAACATTCAATGTGGTCGTATTTATGAGAGATTCAGCTTCACAAAAAATTAAGCGTTGAACACGCGTCTGCTTAGAAAGATTAAACTATCTAAACGTACTGATGCTTGTCAATTTTCATTGACTTCTCCAAACACAAAATGCGTATTTGTCATCTGAACATTGCTTTACAATTTTATCGACTTTAATAAGTCTTAAAATCGAATAATGGTGGAATTGTCCAGTTCCCCTTAGGCCAAACAACGCCCTCTAGCTTGCACACAATGTGTATAAGCCTATCAAATTCTATGTAAAATATAATTTTTCTGCATACGTGCCCTAGCGTTAAAGACTCTTTCAAAATGCCCCGTATATTCAAAACCATTTCTCGCTAATTCAAGATGATAAGATAGATTTGCGTCATCTTGTGAAGTTAGACTTTTTGAGAATTTATCGACTTATCTCGTAATTTTGAACCGCAATAAGATTATGAGGTTATGAAACTTGAACAGATACCTTCATCTGTATTATGGACATCAATTAAGTTGGAATCTAACCTAGAATAAGGAGAAGGCAGTAATCCTGACTGAGAGGTTCTTCAATGTAAATTTCGGCCATCATAGGTCTGCGCTTACTGTAATACCTATCTTTTACGAAGTACAATATCTGAAATAAGGCTTTGCTCATGACTTTAAAAAATTTAGATATCCCTGATATTAATTTAAGAAGACGTTGACACGGATGCGAAAATATTTCTCTATTTTTAAGCTGCATAAAAACGTATTAACGCCACCGAGGCTACAGATTGGCGGTAATGCGCCAATAAAGAGCAATCTTGCTTCCAAAAACCGCCAAATTGGCGGCACTTAAAAACCGCCAAATCTGTAGCTGCGGTGGCGTTGGCGGCACTTAAAAACCGCCAAATTGGCGTTAATACGTAAGTACAAAAACCGCCAAATTGGCGTTAATACGTAAGTACAAAAACCGCCAAATTTGGCGGCACTTAAAAACCGCCAAATCTGTAGCCTCGGTGGCGTTAATACGTAAGTACCAAACTAATGATACCATGGAGTTAAAGAAGCCTTCTTTAGACAAATGTTGAGAAAAATATGATTTTAAGTTAATCACAATATAAAGGAAACATTCTTGTACAGTGCAATATTTTTAGCAATGTGAATGCGTTAAATTTTTATGAAATTGATTGAGTTGCACATCATTGAACACCATTCGTAAAAGAGTTCAATTTGTTTTTCTTATAAACCCCATCCAGATAAATTGGATTAAGATCGAAAAGCTATAATTTTAACATCTTCAAAGATATATGTTTAAATGTCATAAAAAACAATTAATATCTGTGAATAAATAGTTATGAAGTATATTCTTTCCCTCCTACAAATAAGAAATGTGTTACCAGCGATTAGTGTCCAAACCACACTTGGTTGGCACAAAACACATTTTTGCTTGCTGACATTAAAAATGAAAACTCTGAAGAAGGGCAGTTTTTTTAGCTTTAAAACTTCAGATGATATATTAAGGAATTGAAACCAGCTCTGAATACATTATAAGCTTATTTCCCTCGCTTTTTGAAGAACACACAATCGTGAACAAATATAATGCAAATTAAAGTGTTCCGAACACGGATGATCTATGTAAAGAATGCAAACATGGCATACCGAGCTGTTTCTCCTTTGTGAAATTTGACACGCAATTTGTTTCGGGGAGGCAAAGACAATGTTATCCGAGTTTGTTTGTGTTGGTTTTATGAATATATAAATAATTATTCCGTTAGAGATTAATATGCCGATGTTAGAATATTCTTGAAAATTGAGTGATAACAGTTTAGCAGTTATTTCCGAGGTTTTTATTATGCAATGAAAATATTAAACTATATTTTATGTATAAAACGATGATATTTCAGATGCATTGTTTTTGTTTAATAATTTTGTAAGATAAATTCTAAGATAAACTGAATCTGAATATTTTTTTTACTTTTCTTAAAGAAATTCGAGAAAATTAATTTTTGGTATGTATAAATTAAAAAGTGCATGGATTTACTTCATTTCAAAGTGTGAAAGACTTAGCATATATTAGAATGAAGATTCATTATAATCCTACATTTTTATGCTTAGTTTTAAAATTTTTCTTTGGTGAATTAAATTAAAGGATTTTAACATTACAAATAAAACTTGATAATTTACTACACTGAAAAAGAAATACCTGAATAAGAAGTTTTCATTATGTTCCAAAGAAATATATTTAAGCTCAATGTTCTAAAATACTGTTTTATTTTAACGAATTAAACTATCTGCAGTTCACTTCAAAAGGTGAACAAGTAGTTTCTGTGAACTATAGTTATATATTGATTAAGATGCACTTAAAAACCAATATAATCAACATTTACAAAACTATCATTTATCCGAATATAGTTAAACCAGAATTATAGGAAAGCAACTTAAAATCATTTTATGAGAAATGCGAACTAAAAATGGTACTTTAGAAAAACCGACAAAACTTTTTTTAATTGTGCAGAAATTCCAAAATATATTTTAATATACATCAAATCGGTGATAAGTGCGAATTTCAAATTATAAAAATCTGACTACCTGAAAAGATCTTAGTCGGCATTAATTTGACGTCTAGAGTTTGAATTTCTTTTTTTATTAGTTTCTTATTTTGCAGCATCGAGAATATATTGTTCAAATAAAATGCGTTGTTCACTAAGCTTGAAATGAAAAACGAGTAACTTAAAAATAAATAAATAAAACTGTGTTTAAAAAATGCTTTTATACGTGTTCTAAAAAGAATGTTTCTATTATAAATATAGACCTCAAAACAAAATCCTAAAATTGTAACGCGGTTATAAAAATACTTTTAGCAAATTAGGAATTCAATCACATTTATTCATTTTTATTATTTTTAAGGAATTTTCTATCATATAATATTCAAAATGGCTTAAAGACTTTTTTAGTATTATTTCAGTGCCTCACAGTTTTAATATTTAGTCTTCACCTCCATGTTTTTGATTTAAAAAATTGTTTTCAACCTTTTAGAACTCGAACCTTTGAGTGTTTTTAGATATTTTTTATGCTTTTATTTTCTTCTTTTTAGCATTTAATGCAGTTCATAATTAATTATAATAAATATTATGCAATATTAAAATTAATTGTCTCACAAATTCATTATTAGATGCCGCCACTCATATGGATTCAAAATTTAATTAAAATTAATCAATAAATTAAAAGGTAAATTTCGAAATATTCAAGTTTTGTATTTTCATGAGATCACACAGAAGTGCAAAATTTTAAAATTCTTGTATATAAAGAAGTGAGTAAAAAAATGATAAAGAAACTTTCTTCTTACAAACATGAAAAAAGCGAAATTAAACAAAATCGTAAAAAATACCCAAATCAAGAAAGGATTTAATATACTTCGTCTGTTTCTATGAAAAGAATTAATTGAACTTCCAACTAACTGAAAGAAATTCCTGGAACGGGAGCATCATTTTTCGAAGACACTCAATGTCTTATGAATTTTCAACTGAACTTAAGTATAAGCAACTTACATGGAATGTGATACAATCCCATTATGGAAATATATTTAGTGACGTTTTTGAAAAGTAGCTTCATCAGACATCTAGTAAGTCATCTTATTTACAGTGCTCGTAATAGATGCAAAATACTATTCTATATCTATAACCTTATGAGATATAACAATTTATGCTTAAGAGATTATTTTAATTTATATTCTTCAGCTTAATATTCATGTCTTTCGGAAAGAAAAGCATAATTATAAAAAGTATCGAGTATAAATCAAGAGAGTTTTAGCTGGCATCTGCTTTGTCGGTTTTCTGGGTTTATATACAATAACAAGTTCATTTTTAAACTTTCGAAAATCTTCATTAGCTTGTTGAAGACCTAGTTTTCTTCAAGATGGATTCCTTGGAATAGAAAGTCCCAAATAGGCAACTGTTATGTGTCTTCGAAAATCAAACCATCTAAGACTATCATTAGTAAACAGCTGATTGATCTTCCATGAAGAAATAAAGGCTGTTTCAAAAGCATTAATAAATAAAGGCAAGTACCAATTTTTTCCTAGAATTGATGTAAAATAAGCTGCCGCATGATTGATTTTCAAACAGACCAATTCTGTTTTTATATTTATTATATTATGTAATGCACATTGGTAATGCATTGGTCATCAAATATTGTTTCTTCTATTTTCTTTGTATACGAATCATCAATATCCTCATTGTCGCTCAGCCCATCGAGATCTGGAGGAGAAATCACTAATTCATTGTCTATGACATCTAAATCACTGTCATCTAAAGTTCACAAAATATTCAGGGCTTCCTGCGCAGATAAAAACTGACGTGACATTTTAAAATTGTAGCATCAAAATAATTTTCAAAACAACACAAAACTCAAGCATGTGAAAGCGAGAAAAACCAGGTCAGCATCGATGAATTTCAAAATTCAACTGACTGCATGAGCATCATGAATAAATTCTTTGACAACAATTGACTCCAGCCATCATGTCTGGATATGCACCCAAGTGCTTGTCAGACAGACAACTGACGCTTGTATTACATATAGAGTTGCGATTTTCGAAATGCAATACAAAAAGGAAGGACTTTCTCCCTTACTAACTGCTGGGGGTTATTTAGTAATGTATTGCACCATCGTCCTATTTACAGACAATCGAAAATGTAGGAAAACTGATAGTCTAGATCAGCGGTTCCCAACCCAACGGTGGCCCTGGCCCACTTATGGGTCTCCGATGACGTATTAGTGGGCCGCGGAATGCTAGTCAAGAGTCGAAGCCAGGGAAACTTCAAAAATCGCCACTTGTTTTTCTTTTTGCTTTATAAACAATATATTTTAATCCTTTTACAGTAAGCTTTATTAATTGCTGACATATAAGAGCATATTGTCATCGTTCAGGTAAAAGTCACTAAAAGTTCACTTTAAGCTTCAATTGATTTAGAGTCGTTATGATAAATAGTAAAAATTATTTTACAGATTTCTAGCTCCTGTGATTGATTTACTGATACTTAGATAACAGGTTTCTATCATGAAGTAATTAATTTAAATTCTAATTGACTGCAGTAGTCCGTCAAAATGTTTTCGTGGTCACAGTGACTTCTGCCTGAACGATTTATATAATATATAAATGTATTATATGTGTTCGTATTTTTTTAACTTATACATTTAGTTAGTGGGCCGCAAAATATTTATTTATACAACAGGTGGTCCGCACAACCAAAAAGGTTGGGAACCGCTGGTCTAGATAATTTTATATCGGTGATTTTTAACTAGTATAAAAGTATGGAATATTAACTCATTTAATTTATATGTATGTTTTTCTTGAAGGTCAAAACTTGAAACAACATGTGTTTTGAAAATGTATGGAAAAAATCTGCGAAAATCGCCATTTTAAAAATTTAATAAAAAATATCTAATATTAATTTAAACGTGCTAAATGGGCATATATATATTTAAATTACTCTTGAATAACAAATCATCTTTAAATAGAATTACAATATTCAAAATAATTTATAAAAATACCACTTGTGTGTGCTGTCCTATTTTTAGGACGATGAGGAAATATGGGTTAAAATTCATTAACATACGATAAAAGGTACAGCTGCATTTAAATAATTAAAACTTCAGAAATAAAACATTTATTTTATAGTTTTTAGATTTGAATTTGAAGCAACAAAAGTAAATTCGAAGCGCAGACAAAATCTTAAACCTACGTGAGGCCGCAATGGCCTAGTGGTAAGGTGTCAGCTTCGGAGCTAGAGAGCTTTCAGGTTCGAAACCCGATTCCATTGGAGATTTGTCGCGTATCCTGATTGTTGCACGATAAACCAGTCGTAGGGTGTCAAACGTCCTCTCATTGGTGTGGGACAGAAGGTTGAAGAGGGTGATCCAGCTCATGTGTCCTCATCGTCATCTGACCGTGGTTCAAAATTACGAGGTCCATCCCAAAGTAGCCCTCGTATAGCTTGAAAACGAGGTGTTAATATAGATAAACTGAACTCAGAAATAAACCATTTTTATTACAGTTTTGAGTTTGAATTAACCAAAGTAAATTCGATATGCAGAAGATATCTTTAAATTACGTTAAGAGTAAGTTCAAGGGATCAGACAAAAAATTTGAGCTATGGTTGAATTGGACTTAAAGAACTTATGAATTATCCAAGTCCCACGGTTTAATAAAATCGTTATAGAGTGCACATCTAATACAAAACAAATTACAGTATGTAACAAAAACATAGACATAATTATAAGGAAAAGGATTTGTACCATAAATGTAAGCTTAACATTAGATATTTTATAAAATAAACATCCAAACGTCATAACTTCCATAATATTTATTCAAAAATATGTGTTTTTCCATTAATCACATTTCGAGGAAGCTTCGCTATTTTATAACATCAATTTAAAATTTAAAAAATATTTGAGAAAAATCATTCGTCTACCAATTCCAAATCTCTTGAATAGATGGTAAGGTTTCCAGCGTAAAATTTAGTATAAAGCATGGTCTAAACTTAAGATTCTTTCTTTTGTCTTAGCAAACTACTTCTGTAATCTCGTTTACAGCATTTTCTCAAATTCGGTAGCTATTCTTTGAAACTGCCGAAACATTTTTGGTTCATCCGCGTATTTCTTTGGGTTTTTTTTTAAAAAAACAAGTAAGCAAATTTCCGTGTTTTCTTCTCGGGAGACTTACTCTTTTGTTTTGCACTTCTCTAGAGATTTAAGAAATGCTAAGCGAGGCCTCGAATATAAGTTTAACGCATTCAGCACGTTTCGCCCGCGTCCTGTAAATAAATGTTTCTTTCCTATGTTGTCATGTTTTACATGTCAAAGGATATGTTCTTTGGCTTCTTGACCAGTTTACCATGAGAAAATCGCTTTGTAAAGCCCTCTTGTCTCATACAACTGTTTCGTGTGATGAATTCTGTTTATGTTTTTCAGGCTGATGCATCTTTAACTTCAAAAGAAGATGTTTACTCTTTTCTTCACGCTGAGAGGAATCGACTTAAGTTTCAAATCTCCTAATACAACATCTTATAGTAGAGAATCGCTTATCTGCAGTACTTGAAAAGATAAGCTAATGTGCTTTATGTTTTCTTCGATCTGGATTTAAATAATATTGAACTTTCTAGCACAGAATATCAGATAAAGTTTCTGAAGATATTTAGCACCATTTTCAGACTGTTAATTGCATATATATATATATATATATATTCGCGTTGGTATTAAAGGGTAATTAATCGGTATTACCATATTTTTATTGTTGTGAATATTATTGGTTTTCATTGATTATATTTAAGTATTTCATTTTTTGCTTAACCTTCTGTCGGGCACATCTAATCTGTGAGATAAAACTCCTATATTTTTGTGTCTAATTGCGGGTTTTACCGAGAAAGGTGTGAGCCCTATACTAGCTTACTGGCTCAGTACCACTCACACTAGGGTGTCATGGTTTTTATCTCTATTTCTCTTTTGATGTACTTTGGAAGTAGGGGAAAGTGGTGTACCTTGGACATAAGTGTACCTTGACCTATGCCGATTTCAGCGCCATCTGTATAGATGTATAGAAAATGTTATATGCATTTTGTACACTTGTCACCAGAGGTCCCAGTGTACCTGAACTTATTTGTCAAGGTGCTCATTTGAATGAATGAATCCTGAAAAAGGAAATTGACCCATCAAAAGTAATTTTAAATGAAATGGCCAAATGGTGTACCTTGGACCCTGCCCAAGTGGTGTACCTTGGTGCATGACCACTACATGGTCTACCACTTAAGTTGTGGAAAAATGTGATGTAATGTGGAAGTTACCACATCCCGTGTTGACTGGCGGATCTGAAAGGCAGATTCGGAAATTAACATTTGGAAATGACTTGTCTAATTACGATGTTGGTTAAACCTATTCATAGGAATGAAACTGTTGCTGCAATAATTTTATATTCGGTCTAATTTAAGACCTCATTAAGTAAAAGTGCTCATTAACATTTTTCTGTAGCTAAAATACCAATAAATGTTTATGTTCAAGCTATTCGGTTAGATTTTTAAAATCTAGAAATAGCTGGTCCAAGGTACACCATACCCAGGACCAAGGTACACTACCCATGGTGTACCTTGGTTCTATTTGCAGTTTTTTAAATTGTAAATAATGCACTGAAATACTTTTTTTAAAAATCTACAAAAATATATGTTGTGTATAAAGGCCTAAAATATGAAAGAAAAATTGTTTTGTTACCTTTCTTTTAGTAATTATCCAATTAAAAATTAAAAAGTAAAAATGGGACCTAGGTACACCACCTTCCCCTACGTTAATCTGGTAGATTAATTGCTCCCGATTGAGTTTTTATTTTTTATTTTCCAAATTTTTCTCAATATTTCTTTATATATACTTGTAATATTTTGTATACTCTGTGTCCCATCCCCTAATTCAATGACATTGATCGGTATTTCCAATATATTGTTTCAAAAATGCAGAATTATATCAGGCTCTCAACGTTAACAATTGTCATTAATAAGGAACTTTACGGGAAAACAAACGTCAACTCCCCCCTGAATTCCTGGATATTTTATAAGTTGAAATTGAAAGGAAATTCAAAAACTTATTTAAAATCACAAATATAACTTTGTATGAACAAATAGTTCAGTATGATAAACTTTTCCTTAAGAGAAGGGGAAAATTTACCTTTCAATTTCACATATGAGTAGCATTTGTATTGCTCCCGACCGAAGGATAAGGATGTTTGTCCTTTTTGATTATTTTGACATGCTACCATTTTATACACTAAATGCCCAAAAGTATTCGGACACTTTCAGATTTTCACATTTTTTAGTATTTCTCCGGAACGGTTTAACTGACTATCTTTAAACTTCGACCATGTGAAGAACAGACTGTAACTCACATTTTAAATTGAAAATTCGGTCCTGAGGGCAATTAGGGGACCGTTTACAAACTGATGAAGACAAAAACTGTTTTGGCCCAACCCGCTTTACAGAATTCTGATAACAAGATGAAACTTTCAGAAATCGTTATGTTCAATGTGCATAATATTTAAAGGAATTTTCGTAAACTCAGCACAAATATTTGGGAAGATATAAAGGTTTTCTTAAAAAAATTCCGACTGTTTTTTGTTAATAACATGCAGAGTTTTCTGTTATATTTTCATGCTCAAAGAAATTGTTTCAAATTATTTCATTCAAAATAATTGTAAATTGAACAAAAATTACTTAATTGAAGCCTGGTGTCCTATAATTAGAACTTTTTAAATTAGGTTGCTAATTGACAAAAATTTATGATATTTCATGTTTATGTTACTTATATATAATATAGCATATTTAACCACTCGCTGATTTTGTATCTGTCCTGTGCACAATTCAGGGCCGAAGGGGTTAAGAAAAGTCGAATTTTCAGAAAAAAGAAACAACTTATGATGCCAGAATGAAAACAAAAAAAGCATTCAAGGTGACAATTAATCATAAATTTTTTAAAAAATTCTTCATGAAGTGAAATGAAATATGAAATGAAAGGGGAATAGTATTTAAATATATTTATTAGTAACAATCAACTCATTTTAAAATTATTATAAAGATTTCATTAACATTGTATAAGAAAAAGAACTTAACTATCTACATTATTTTTTGTATAAAAAATTCCCTTGTTATATTTGAAATGTTATCAGATAAATTGGAAAATATTTAATCAATTAATTTATCTCAATTTCAGATGAAAAACTACTTGAGATCAAAGTAATTGTCTTTACAAATGTTTAAGTCTTAAATAAAAATATTAATAAGAAAAGTGAATAACGTCATTATAAAATATTATCATTGAAAAGTCGAAGAAACAATTTCATAAACCTATTACCTAAAAATCTCTAAAAAAGTATTTTTTAAAAAAATTGTTTGATATAATTATTAGGCTCAACTCTTATACCTACAAGTTCTTTATACCAGAACAGATATAGTTAAATCATTTTAAGGCTTTTGCATCTCATCCTTATACATGAACATTTTTTAAACATCAAAAGATTAGGGATTTTGCCATTTTATCTCCTAAGGAATTATATAGTATTAATGGAAATAAAATAACAATTTTAAAGGTCTGCTGCTTCTTTACTTTAAATTATATTACTTTTTACAATTAACATTTTTAGAGAAACAATTATGATAAAGCAAGCACTATCTTAGTAATAAATAATTGTTCGCAGAATTTCTTAACAAATATTCTTTATTCATTCTGAAGATTCGAGTGTAAAATTAGGTAGTTATATTCTAAGGTTAATTATTATCTAAATAAAGTCGTTAATTAAGTTAATTTTCCAACTTTCAAATTAAATTTAATATTTTTAAACACTGAAATTTTTCTAATATATCTAAAAAACATTATATACGAAAAATATAATTTCCCAATTTGGAATTAATGCAGTATATCCTTTATCTGTCACAGCTTCATTTCTTCCTAAAGTTTTAGATATATGTCTAAAATTCTATCCATGTTTATTAAAAGTGATAAGCATATTTTACGAAAATAGAATTAAAGGAAATTTTCTGATGAATGGCTGAATAGTCGATATCAATTTCAAACGATGAATTTCTTTGTAAAAAGAAAAATTATTTTCAGCTTGATTAGATCTGAAAGGAAGAAAGCATCATGATTTTATTTATTGATCCTGTCCAGTGAAATGAATGATTCAAAACTATTTTTCAAAGAACCAAGTTTGAGACATTTTAACACTGTATTATAACAGAAATATTCAGTTCCCCGTTTTAGTTGAATTAGATAGACCCAGCTATAAACTTACACGTAGTGCTGTTTTGAGGCTGATTTCATCTTATAATTTTGTACCACGGTTAGATGTCGAGGGCGCCATATTAGACGATAATTCTCTCACCATACTTCCATATAAAGATGTGTCACTCATGAAGACACAATGCAAGATGTTCACATACATTTCTGGTATTGAATGAAATCGGATTTCAAGACTCCAATTATCTGATCTTGGGAATGATATTCAATCATTAGGCAATTACAGTTCTATTATTTTCAGGTTGGAGAATAAATGTGAATTAAAAATTTCGTCAACTTTTAGGATAATATCTTCTAAATTCATCAAAAAATATAAAAAAATAATCTAAAAAGACATTTTTTTTCATTCTTTAAGAAAGTTATTGTCACTTATAGAAAACAATTGGGCACTTGGGAAACATTTTCTTTGTAGTAGATAACAAATTTAAATTCATTGCATTAATTAATTATTTTCTAAAATATTGAACTTTTTAAAATAACATGGAAGCAATATTAAAAACACTGTTTAGTTTCTCCCATAAACAACAAAGCGGATAAGGGGCTGTATGATAATTTTAGAAATGTTGAATGAATTTTAGAATCTTCAGATTCTTGCATTTTTCAGTAATTCCTTAAAGGAGATTAATAATAAATTTCACATGCATTCCTATGAGTTTTGCTGGATTTTATCTATCTTACGGTGCAATTTTTCAAATTTAAATAAAAATAAATGTCAAAATAACTTCTGTGTTATCGATACGTATTTGTTAAAATTTAAATATGATATTCCATCATTAACATTATGACATTAATGACATTTATTAAATAACAATTTATCTTTTCTTTTGTTTCTGACTTTTATAAATTTAACGTTCGAATTATTTTGCCTTTTTTAGAATGTCTTTGTTTCTTTTCTACTGTTATCCGAGACTTCTAAAAGGTAGTACCTCACAGGAAAATTATTCACACACAAGTTGTGAATGGTTTCTTTAAAGAACTGTAGAAATGTTTTTAACATTTTGATGAGTTTCAAATCATGAATATGAATTTTAATTTTTTGTAGATTTTTTTAAGAAGAAATATAAGGATATTCAAAAGTATACATATGCCTTATTTATACAAAAAGCTTCGCTTGCTAAAGACGTGCTCTTCAGTTAATAATTAATGAAAAGATAGATTTAATACGGGTTGTTAAAGTATGTGAAAATATACTCTCATCTTGAGCAGAGCTTCAAATTTTCTCATTATAGACATGCTATTTGCTTCGTTACCAACACAGGAAAGAAAAAGAAGTCAAAATCCATTCATAATTTTCTCTCTTGTTGATTTAAGCATTCAATGCAAGTCAATTAAGTCCAATTCTTTGTGACCCACTTAATTTCCTAAATCATCCCCAGCCCCCGAAAACGTTTAGTTCTCTCTTTCTTTTCTATTTTTTTTAAATTGTCATGCCAACATTATAGAGACAAGAAAGGCTTTTCTAGGAAATTATATGGAGTGGGCCATTTAGAAGTGCCTTTACTAGCATCTGACGATTGCGTTTTTCTGCAGACAGATCGTAGACAAGTGCCTTAATTATATTGGATCCCTGGATAATGATTCTTTGCCCTCATTAATATTCAAACACAGATGAACCTCCATTCAAACTTTTGATATCAAGAGAAACTAACCTTTTGCTAAAAACTTTATTCAAAAGCTTTTAAAAATACACAAATTTTCTCAAAATATTTAAAATTCCATTACATATTTAACCTCACACTGTGCAGTCCCGTTTATGCCCAATAAATCAAAATTAAGCTAATGCCTAAAATTACCTATGATAAGCATTAAGTTCAAATTTATAATTATCCGACAACGAAAAGTGCATACAACAAGCATATATTAGATATTAGCCACATAACTTGTGTCGTGTTGCGCTTCTGATCGAATAATTGTATATTTGGTTTTTATATATTGTAGAGTATCGAAACAAAATTAAATTAATAATTTTTTTCGTTTATAAAGTTCGTTATTTTAGAAATATGTAATTTATAGATTTGATATTGATATTTGTACATTAATGTTTGCAAAAATGGATAATGTGCTATTTATGAAAATCATGCTCGTATCCAGAATTATTTTTCCTATATGATATACATTCATTTATATAATTTTAGATCGTAGATATTTAAAAATAAATATTTCGCAATGCATACAGTTAATATTTCTTTGCGAATTATACACTGAATATTTTTTTAAAAATTATAAATAGATATTTTCAAGAAATAAACAAAAATCATATGGATTCTTTATGTGAAGTTTAAAGAGTTCTTTAAAAATAATCCCAGTTTTACGACACTTCTAAAGCTAAAAGTAATGTGAAGGAAATAATATGAAATTCAAAGTAACAGGTAGCAGTTTCTACTATTTAACAGAAAGATTTTTCTTTGGGTTTTACTTCTTATGTAATAGTGATAGTTCATGAGCTGTAAACTTAAAGTACTTTGTTGTGTTGCGAACAAAAACTCCTTCGGGGTATATTTTGACAAACACTTAAGGTGCTTTTTTTAAATGTGGACTTACTTGTTTTGAAGGAAAACGATGTAAACATTATTATATAAATTCAAAATTAAGAAGAAGGTAAACATTAAAGCATAAAAATATCATGTAAACATTTTAAATTCTTTCTACTTCGTCAGTTTTGAATATTAATCCAAATTAGCAAGCTCCATTGTTGTAAATATTTTTTTATGAAAAGAAGCACAAAATATGTGCTTATACAGTTTTCATGCATTTTTCAAGTTTCGGACATTTTAAAAAGGATTTTCTAACGATAAAAATTATACAGAAAAATGAGTAAAAGAGTGGCATTTTATCTAAGATCACTTTTAATGTTTAGTGTCAATAAGTTTGGCTGGAAACGCTAAGTCAGAAAGTCAATATTAGATTTTCAAAAATCTAATACTGAAGAAAACATTTTAAAATTTTGCAACATCATAAAGCTTAAAAACAATCAACTAGAAAAAATAGAATAAATTTAAAAATAAATTTAACTTAAACTTTAAACAAAAGTAACAAAATAACAAAAATTTAAACAATAAAATTCATACGATAAAATTTATACAATGTTTATGTAACATCATAACGTATATTGGACTTTTACCGTTATGAGATCCCCAAACGTCGCCAAGCTTAAATGCTGGCGCTATTCCGTAAGTGAAATATCACTAAGATTTCGCAGGTTTTGTCTAACTGGCCCAACTAACTGCATAGTACCCGCACCTTTTAAGAGAGAATAAACTAATATACAGTAAATCACGATTTATACATCTTTCAAGGGACTGACGAAAAACGACGTATAAATGAAAAGACATATAATCGAAATTTTACTAAACAACTTTGATTACAAATTTCATGCTACTAATGCAAATCCATTTAAAAGTATTAATTTTAAAGTTTTTAAATAATTCTAGTATAATACTACACAGTATGGAAATAAATAATTAAATTTTAAATTGAAATATGTATCATAAAAGTGAGAAAATCATATCTTTGTTGCATATCTTTAGTACTAATTAATTATACATATATTATTCGGTTTATGTGCATGCAGGTAGGCGTTTAATTAAGAACATCTTTAACCGTCTTCTGGCGTGCTGATTGTCTGTGAATATTAAGAACACCATTATGAATCGAATTAAGTTCATTGAATGAAATTTTCACTATTCTTTTAACTAGAGAAATAATCTCCAAGTGTTTCAATGGAGTCCATTTCGTCTTTCAAGAAAGGTGGAATAACTTCTTCATCATCACTTAAATTAGCGCCAGACAGTATGTCTTCTATTAATTCATCAATCGTGAATAATTTCGAAGACATGATATCCTTAACACAGTTCACGTACTATAATGGAAGATATTTTCACACTTTTAGAACGGGGGAAACGACGTATGACCGAAGTTTTGTGTCGTATAAACGATGCGCTTTATCATTACGATGAATGCAAATGAATCGGGACTGTTATGAAACGCCGTATAAGTGAGAAACGTATAAACGGTGCTTTACTGTATTTTGTTAATAGTCCAGTCAAATTGTCATAAATAGTTACAATAATTAGGGTAGTTCCGATTTTTTGGTATGTTCTATGGGCTGGTACACTGTTGAAAAATCCAAGTTTTCCAATTCCCTCCACCACCGCGGGCACCGCCATCTTCAAAAAGCCGCTCAATTTTTGGAATCTTCCCTGTCTTTACAAAATATCTCCTAAAGTATTGGTCTGACGAAAACACTCGTGTACGCTTTTATTAAACTAGAGAACATTGTCTATAATTTGAGACAAAAATGAGATTTGTAGCTCTAATACTTTCCGAGATAGACTTCTTTGAATTTTGAGAATTTTTCTCAAAAATGTAAAAATTACAGATTTTGGGTCAGTGATTACTTGATAGCAAGCAAATGGTGAATCCTACACTAAAGTTTGACATAACAATTATAGTAGAGGTAAATAGCTCAAGTTTAAGACCAAGCTTATTCTTCTTGCTCGTTTAGACTACGAGATAAATCTTTTGAATATTTGTGTAGTTTTTTAGGAAAACACGTGATAACTTAATACTGACAAAATCAATGTATTTATTAAAAAACAAAAAGGTTCATAGATTGTTAAGTTTGTATATCACATATATTCAGTGGAATGCTCACTCTATGGACCCTTGGAATGATACATCTCCAAAACATTTGTTTTGAAATTGAAAAATTCTGTGATTTAAAATTAACATCAGAACAATATGTTGACACGAGGCCTTCTCGATTAGCCCGGGATAATGAAGATGCAGCAAAGCTCTTTCAGTGGCTTTCTGAACACAATCCATTCCCTAAAATTGATGTGATAATGCCAATAGATTCAGGAATTGTGGGAAGTAATGAAGTAAATTGCCATTTGTCAGAAGAGATTGGGAGATATATGATTTCAAAAATGATGGGGAAAAATTTCGAAAATGTGAAATTCAAACGGAAGGGCAAAGTAGTGACACTTGCTTCTATTAACAGTTCCGTCAAAATTGGTAACATCAGCATTGTTGTGGATCCCCTTATTCTTTTTCACAGGTTATGCATAGCAAAGCAGTCAGATGGCGATTTAAAAGCATTTTTCAAATTCGAACTGCCACCTTTTCCTATCTCGTTATTCACAGGAGAGAGTATGCGTAAGGGAACAAAATCTTCATTATATACATCATTCTCACCCATTACAGAGGATGTAAAACCTGAAGGATCCCAGTATGTCGTGGTTGATGGTGGTCATTTACTGCATAAAATTATGTGGCGACAACAAGACACATTTGGAGCAATAATTGACAGATATGTTCAATACTTGAATAATAAATACGGTCAAGATATAGCTGTAATTTTTGATGGTTACCCTGATGATGACAAAAAGAGCACCAAAAATTGTGAACGACTTCGACGGGCAGCCCATTTTTCTCCTGATGTAATGTTTCATGAAGCAACAGTGTTATAATATACAAAAGAAAGGCTCCTTGCATATGAATGTAATAAGAAACGTTTCATCGAACTGCTCAAGAAGGCTTTGCAAAAAGCTAATATCTGCGTGAGGCAGGTAGTTGAAGATGCTGACCTCACGATTGTGAACACTGCCATTTCTGTTGCTCCTCAATATGACTATGTGCGTGTATTTGGTGAGAACATTGACCTTCTAGTTCTCCTAACTGCATTGGCATCGACACGCAGTAATGTTTCTATTTCAAAAGTGTGGAAGAGGGCAAACACCAGATAGTTATTACTCAACCACATCATTTAATCATAAATTCTCGAATGAACTTTTGTTTATTCATGCTATCAGTGGCTGTGATACCACATCAGCACTGTTTGGCGGAGGTAAAAACAAATTTATTAGTTTATTTTTGAAACATGAAGAACCTTTGAATAGAGCTGAATACAGCAGCAACATTCCTTAATCCTCAAGTAACAATAGAGCAAGTAACAGAAGCAAGAGAAAATGTTCTTGTTGCTTTGTATGGGGGGGGAGATCCAGCAATTCAAAACCTTGATGAACTAAGGTACCACTCATTTGTTAAAGCTGCAGATAAAACTAAATTGAACGTCTCGCTAGATTGCCACCAACTACCAATGCTGCTCAACTGCATGCCATGAGAAGTTACCACCAAGTGCAAACATGGTTGGGAAACGAAAAAGGTCCCTTGAAATGGGGCTGGATGCACACTCAGTCAGGCCTCTTCCCTAAGAAAGCAGAGAAGGATCCAACACCAGAGTCCCTCCTTCAATGCATTTCCTGTACTTGCAAAAAAGGTTGCACGAACGCATGTGGATGCAGGAAAGCAGGTCTCAATTGTTCTTTACTATGCAAACAAAGCATTGGACAGTCTTGTGAAAATCCAATGCCGTCATTTTAGACAACGAGTCTGAAGAAGGAGATGCTCCAGCACCAACTGACATGGTTGATGAACAACTGGAGTGTGAAGACATTTAATTGTAAGTAGTGTAATGTTACTATGTGCGGAATGGAAGCCAAAACAACGAGGAACATGGCGCGGGCCCTTCAAAAGGTATGAAAATGTAAAGTTGTGGTTCAGTAGACACTTTTTTTCATGAAATTTGTGTAGTGCCTAATTTATTTATAATTATTTATCATTTATTTATTTACTTACATATTTATTGATATATAATTCAAAGAACTGAATATATCTGATATACAAACTTAACAATCTATGAACCCTTTTTTTTAATAAATACATTAATTTTGTCAGTATTAAATTATCACGTGTTTTCCTAAAAAACTACACAAATATTCAAAAGATTTATCTCTTAGTCTAAACGAACTAGAAGAATAAGCTTTGTCTTAAACTTGAGCTATTTACCTCTACTATAATTGTTATGTCAAACTTTAGTGTAGGATTCACCATTTACTTGCTATCAAGCAATCACTGACCCAAAATCTGTAATTTTTACATTTTTGAGAAAAATTCTCAAAATTCAAAGATGTCTATCTCGGGAAGTATTAGAGCTACAAGTTTCATTTTTGTCTCAAATTGTAGACAATGTTCTGTAGTTTAATAAGAGTGTACACGAGTGCTTTCGTCAGACCAATACTTTAGGAGATATTTTGTAAAAACAGGGAAAAGTCCAAACATTGAGCGGTTTTTTCAAGATGGCGGCGCCCGCGGTGGTGGTGGGAATTGGAAAACTTGCATTTTTCAACAGTGTACGAACCCATACAACATATCAAAAAATCGGAACTACCCTAATTAATGTAACCATTCTAGTTTTTTTGTTACAATTTGACTGGACTATAAATGTCTGAATCAGATTTATGTCAACTGACGATAATGAAAAAATTGACAAATTGCCATATAAAGAGGTATACTAAGAAAGGCTTTAAGAAAAAAACTTACGTCTAAAATATGTGATTCTATAAACTCTAGTATGATCCAAGTCTGAAACTATTACAATCTGCTAAACACACGTAAGAATCAATCACTCTTGAAGTTTGTATTTTCAATACGATTTAAGCACATTTTTTTAATTTTAACTTACTTTGAATTCCTTTCATGAAGCTGGCATACAACTTACAGAGAGTACAATAAAGATTTAGATTTAGAGGACTTGCACATTAGTGCTTGCAAATAAGTAAATTTCCCAGTTTCATTTATGTCTTTCAAAAAATGAAATTATGCTTAGAAATTTGTCTACATAATCATACAAAATTAAAGGAGCTGATAATAATAAACAGCTTCTATTATTTAAAATAGTCTCTGAGACTCGAGTATTATGATGATGCAAGTCTTTTTGACGTAGACTTACGTTTCTCCATATTGGTCTAATGGTGTGTCTGGAAAGGACAAAATTATGTCGCTTTTCACGCTAACGTTAAAAGTGTATAGTTTCGCAACCAAATAGCGTAGAGAGTTGGTTTTAGCTTCATTTAATAGAGAAAGAGGGCATTGAAGATTGCAAAAAGGATTTTAGAATCTGGAACTACGGTCTAATCTCAGTCGAGCGCAAAGTTGTTGAAAATCACGAAACATTTTGATGACGTCACAGCGACGATGCGCGCGCACGCAGACTAAGGCAGTTAATTTTTCGATTGCGCGAAATATTACTCAAGAATTGTTGAATTACGTCGAATTTCGTGCTAAAGTTAAACGCTTATAGCTCTGCAACCAAACAAGATAGAGAGTTGGTTTTAGATTAATTTATCAGAGAAAGATAGAAATTGAAGATTGGAAAAATAGTTTTAGATTTTGTAATTACGGTTTAGTCACAGTCGAGTTGCAAAGTTGGAGAAAATCACGAAACATTTTGATGACGTCACAGCGACGATGCGCGCGCACGCAGACTAAGGCAGTTAATTTTTCGATTGCGCGAAATATTACTCAAGAATTGTTGAATTACGTCGAATTTCGTGCTAAAGTTAAACGCTTATAGCTCCGCAACCAAACAAGATAGGGAGTTGGTTTTAGATTAATTTATCAGAGAAAGATAGAAATTGAAGATTGCAAAAATAGTTTTAGATTTTGTAATTACGGTTTAGTCCCAGTCCAGTTGCAAAGTTGGAGAAAATCACGAAGAATTGTACATAGATAGAGTCACATAGTCACACTAGACTAATAGTCACTATAGACTATAGAGTTAATAGTCACAGTTGAGTAAGGTAAGCAAGTCTATGCCCCTCAATCCCAGCAGCTGTTTCTCAGAGACAGCCTCCCGTCGATTTTATGAGTTTGCTCCGTCCCACTCAGTTTTTTTCATTTCTCTCACGTATCAATGTAATTGGTACCTGAGTTAATACACCTCCGTTAATGTTTGATAATTTATAATAGGCGCTACTTTTTACTCTAGAAAACATGTATTGAAAATATTTCATTGACAGTAAATTCTTAAACGAAAAGAACTCAAAATGATATTTCGTAGATTCAGCATATAATATGTTGTCTTTTGCAAACCATGTGCGTGGCGTAGAAGTTTAAATAGGGCTCGTTTGATATACGTGTCATTTCTAACTTCCTTCCACAATATATCTCAAATAACTTTACAGAAGCATTAACGCCGTATGATGATACGAAAATGCTCAAGGTTTTCTGTTATTTTTTAACATGGTAATGTTTTAGGATGGTATTCTTTCTGTAAATTGCGTGATTCAAAAAATCCATTATGTACAGAATGAAATGGCTGCTAATACCCAACAAATTTAATTAGTCAATATGGTAATGTACGCTATTTGAATTGTTTCGCATGCTTTATTAGTTTTATTTAATGTTTGTTTGCTAGATAGTTTTGTGTCCATCTTTCTTAAAGTTTACAAAAAGTTCTAATTTTATGCTTATTAATTTATTTGGATATTTCTTAAAACTTTTTTATATTATTTAATACCATTATCATACAAGTGATGCTCAGTTCATTGTAAAATTGCTTAGTGCTAGAGTCTCTCTTTTTAACATAATGATGTCTTTAGGCTGTTATTCTTTTTGCAATTTGTTGAATTTGCATGTTAAATAAAGCCTAAAACATTACTTACAGTCTAAAACGTTTTCAGTAGAGGTTTAAATTTCCAGTTTTTTGCTAAGTGATAAAAAACATTTTATTGATAATCTAACATTCATGTCTTCAATCTGCTTCTCAGTTTTACTTCTTAACTCAATAATCCCACATAGTTATTTAAAAGAAGTAAAGGCTGCTAGAATTTGACATCGTCAAACTGAAGATTTTTTTGGGATCATCACGTGTACAATGCAGATTTTCGAAACATTTCTTTAACATTTACTAAAATCCACAGCTGTTGCTATTTGTAATTAAAACTATTCGACTAAATAGTTTTGATTTCCAATATGCTTACTAACCCCAAAAAATTAATCGACGATTAGTTATCCATCATGTAATTCTCTTTCTGAACCAAAACATGCAAGTATTCATAACAACGTGATCGCCTAATAATATACATACAGAGTTCGTTGATGTTCAAGTAGTACATCAAATGTGCCAAGTTTAATTTTGAAAAACACTGCACAATTTAGTCGAGAAAAAAGGTTTTACCAGCATATGACAACACGCTGTAATATATTAGATGCCATGCGTCTGAGATGTCACTTGAATTGATTCCATTCTTTGCTATATTCAATGTCATAGATTTGAACATTTTCTGTGACAGTATTTATTATGTTGTAAAAATCTTGCTCATTTCAAATAACATTTTATAGTGAAATGACAACCAACCTGTGAGATGACTATATTACTTATTTAGAAATAAACCTCCTCTGTTCCCTCGAAAAAAAATTTCCAACTATAATGCTTAGTTAGAAATTTATTCATCAAAGAATATTCATCATTCAAGCTCAATTAATATTCTACTCATCTGCACAGAAACTTCGTGGAAGCTCTTTCCTAAAGAAATAGTCTTCGCTTATAATGCCGTTTATAATATTGGTAGCGATGGAAAAAAATGGTACATTTTTTTATTGTTTAAAATAACAGCATAATTTTGAAGCTACACAAGGCCTATTTTGGAATTAGCATCGTAATTTCAAGACATGATCAGATGTCAAGAACGATACTTGAACCGAAGCCCCTCTCGGAAAATTCCACACCACACAAACGGGAAATCTGCTCCTAACGCATTTAAAATGAACCAGCTCTACAACTCAGTAAATCTTTAGATGAAATCGCGTCTGGAATCCACGACTCTTCAATAACTAAAATAAAACTCGGCCACCAGGGAAACTTGACTCTTAAAACTTCTAGAATGACGCACTATTACTTTGATTTCACAAATATAAACTTGTCAATTCACCTACTATTTACTGAACTAAGGCATCGAGTGGCAGAGAAATTATAGTCAGAAGGCTGTGAGTTTTTCTCCTCAAACTATGCTTTTCACTAGTATTAATCAAATTCTTGTAAGTCAATATACGCTTTAGAAACTATTTACTCACTATTTTCGGTATCGCTACTGGAGATTTATCTCCAAGAAAATTACAAATGGGGACCAATTCCCTTGAAATTCCTCCAAGAAGGCAACTTTATCCACTAACTGGAGCTAAAGTTCGACTTCTACTACCTCAGATGAAATGTATGTGCCCAAAGGTCACTTTGACCATCAGAAACTCTGTACCTTCCCATTTATCAGGAGCCATGTGCTTAGCTATTTATTCTAGACCAAGTGTGACTAGTCACATCACTAATAATAAATGAACTTTATTCTTTGCAGAAAACTCGGGATTTTATTTTCAGGACTACTGCACATATTTATTTAGTGGATAATATATTCTAAGAAAGAATTGCGTGTTTTCTAAAAATTGATACACTAAAAGGCCTTCTAAGACAATTAATTTTTATTAGAGAGTGTTTTGTTTATATACGCTTAGAACCGTTAGATAAGTATATGCAGTTTCATTTGCTTGATGTTCTAGTAAAAGTTTCTAAAGATAATCATTGTTGGCATTTAATTAAGAAAATTAATTGAAATATGCTGTTCTTCCATTAAGAAGGATGAAATGCAAGGGATATTATTCCTTAAATTCAGAATTTCGGTTGTTAAATCCTATTCGAAGAGATGGAGGGAAAATATAATTTTCTCTAATGAAACGATAGAAATAAAGTAAAGGTTCTCATCTCTTATACAATTTTGTTACCAGTAATCATGTGAAGAAATCAAGACTATACTAAATCATAGGAAAAATGAAAATGAAAACATGACCTGAAAAATCTTAGTAAAAAGGGTTCCATTCACATAAGAAATCAGATTATCTAGAAATGAATCTTCTATTTTCATTGTAAAACTTATATGGCTGTGACAGCGAAAGTGACAGCACTGTCCAGAAATATGTGCTTACCGTTGATATGCGTTTTTTTATATTTTAATATAAGAGTTAATTTTCTTAATAAATATTTCTTATATTTACAAGGAAAATTTAAATATTTTCTTATTTCATTTAATTATAAATATTTGAATTCACAAAAATGATAATTTAAAAACAATTTTCAGCAAATATTTCAAGCAATAATGTGATGTAATGAATATAATTATTTTAAATATATTTATGGACTAATATATGCCATCCATTACATTATTTCTGAACATCTTCATTATTTTCATTATTATGAATAATTAAAATTCTGAGCCATCATTTAGAATTTAATTAATTATTAGTATTGAAATGTTTTAATGTTTAAGAATGAAGAATTAAAGCCATTATCAATAAACATTCCCAGTAATAATGTGAAGTGTTGCAAATGTTTTAGGCGATAAAAATAAATTCAGTCATATGTCCATGAACATTTACATAGAGGCAAACTATTTCTTCTTCACAGAAATTGATATGTAATATCAGAAAATACAGTTCATTCTTTAAAAGATTCGAATAAAAGCGTTTTCCACCAAAAGATCTTTACTAAAGAAATTCAGTAAGGCAGTTACATCATAAGATTAATCTAAAAACACCATATTTTATCCTAGTAATCGAATACCTCAGGCATTAATTATAACGCCTGACATTAATGCTATTAGCATTAGTGTCTTAACGTTATTTCTAAAAAGATAGAACAGTTATTCTCAAAGGCAGGACGTATTTATTAGGAGACTAAATCTTATTAGTCGAAAACGAGGAAGGGTAAACTTTTTATAGAATAGGGTGACAGAAATATATATATTATATTTTAAGTGTCTCTGGCCTTATATTATAAAAACCAAGGATGGAAAGGACAAGAAAAGCAGACGATTTGGGGGGAGAGAGCACCCCTTTGATTTAAAAGAGAAAGGGGAGTTCGCGCATCCCTTTTCGGTCATGTGATCGAGGAGCGAGATCTTTGCACAGTCGGCGCTCTTGCATCTTCACAGTTGGAAGGGGTGCTTCGAACAGTGTGGGCCTTCGATTCTGTTCTCTCTCGTTCTTTTCTCTCAGCCCTTCAGTGATTCTGGTCTTTTGAAACTTGCGGTAAATCAGTGGCTATTCTTTTATGAAGAAAATAATTTTTTTCGATCGTCTGCCAGACTGATACCACCAACTGCAATCAGTTGAAGTTTGAAGGATTTGATAGCATTCCCAGGTTTATTCTGGTATTTGGTATGTGTATAGTGTGTTATGTGTTTAGAAAATGAAGTGCACTGCATGATGATTTGCGATAAGTGCAAAGAGAAACTTTCGTAAATCAACTCGTGCGAAAGTAACAATTTCAGAGTGGAAATTCTTTATTGAAAAAGAATAATGGAAGTGTTATCATTGCATCATTAAAATGAAACATTTCTTGAAGCTTATTATTTTGGTGCTGATCGTCGTTATAGAAGGTAAGGCTCCTCTGATTATAGATTTACACCTTTCTTTTGAATCGTGGGGAAGTGCATTGAGATGCCATATATTAACTTAGCCAAAACTTGGAAGGAAAAGGTTTTTATTTATTACAATCCTTTAGTAGTTAAATAATTGTTCTTTTCTCAGTAACGTTTATTTTTAAGGTTTAATTTTAAAAATAGGTTAAAAAAGTGCTAAAAAATTCTAAATGTTATGTTTACAAAATTTAGATCAAATATTAAAAATGCTTTATATTTCATATACAGTGTTTAATATAAAATAATATTATGCAAAAATTGCTCAGAACCAAAGGAGAAATTCCTTAATGAAGAGAATGCTTTGACTTCCCTTCAGGGCTTTATGTTTTAGTAAGAAACTTTTTAAAAGATTCAAAAGAGTGTCAGTAAATTCTTCAGCATTTAATCTCCAAAAATTAAAAACTTGTATATTAGCGGAACTTGTTCCGATAGTCGGTTTCTTTAGATTCAAAACACCCATTTGATCTCGTTATTGACATTGTGATTAATATTCAAGATATTATTCTCTGATTTAAATATTTTACTGAATTATTTTATACACAATTCAGATTTGCGATATAAATCAAAGTATTTAGCAGCGATCATCTTCATGTCAGCCATGTAAGGAAATCTTAAAACGAATGATGAATAAATTTATTTTTACCAAGTAATTGACAAAACCAAATATACAGAATTTCTCATTATTATAAAAAACAAATTTTTGTGACTTTTTATAGATTTTATAGTTTGCAAAAGATGTTGTGTTACACATGCCGTTGTTGGGTTGAAAAAATAAAAAAATATATATCAGTATTTTTATTACAAAGATAATGCTTTATGGAAGGAAGAAATAAATATCAAATATTTTTTAATATATAATAAATGAATTCAATATTTTGTAAGAAAAATTGTTATATAAACTCTTTATATCTGATATTTAAAGAGTTAATATCGATTCATTTCAATGCTTCATTTTAATGTAAAAAACAGCCCATCCTGTATGGACTTCTCAAATTAAAAGCTGTTTTTTCATCATTTGTCAAAAAATGCATCAGAATCATTTTTCTAAAAAATGGGATTTCTGAATGAGAAGAAATAAAAAATTAGATGAAAGAATCTCATGGAAATGCTAGGATGTTCTAAATTTCATGCATATTTATGAAAAATATTGCTTAAATTTATATTTCGAAGCAAGCGTATTTGGTAATTCGAATTCTGGGGTTTGAAATTCTAAAGCAATTTATAGAATTGTTTTTGTAAGCCTTATGAATGTGTTTTCTTTTAGTAACCAATTTGCGCAAAGGAGTTATGTAACAGTTAAGTTTTACATTCATATTAATTCCTAAAATATATATCTATCCAGATATGAAAGCATAAATGGTGTAGACAGAGTATATGAGAGCGTCTGTAAGTAGCAATTTGCTTTGTAGTGAAAATGAGAAAAATCCATTAAATGCTATCTAATTGATTGTTAAAAACCAGAAAAAAACAATAAATTGCTTTTCAATGTCTTGATACAAAAAGAAAGGCGTGTATAGTAAAATTTGGAAATAAAAGATTTAATAACGTGGAAATGGATTTATTGAATGGAAATCTTCATTTTTTCCCTCATGGCATTAACTTTTCACAAAGGAGGAAACATATTAAAACAGGTTCAATGAGATTTGTGTCAATAATTAATGAAAATCGATATTAATAATCAAATAATAATAAAATTATTTGAAGATTTTATAATTTCTTTTAAGATTTCTGTTTTAATTATTAAATTCGATTGTTCATCCAAATTAATTTTTGATTCACATTTTAATGCAAATTTATATCAAATGTTTTACTGCTAGTTCTTTAATACGCAAGTCTATCATTTAACTCATTGAATTTTTTAAATTTGTTTTTGCATGAAAATAACATTTTAGATTCAAACTTTGTTTACTAGAGTGTTCTAGACTCATATTTTTCAAAAACCTTATCAAACGTCATTATCTTATAAAAAATTATAATCTAAGATTCTCTGTATAAAGTATAATCAAAATTAGTGAAATGATACGATTTAACTGTTATTAAATCTTGTTAAGACACATAAATCAAGTTCTTATCTTCCTGGCACTATGGCCTTTTGGCGCAGTTTAAGCTTCACTGCTGAAAGGTACAAAATTCAAGTCCGGATTCTACCGAAAACCCACCAGATGCACATTCAAATTTAGAAGGCAGAAATTTCCATCGATTGATATGGTGAAATTTTTTACATTTTGATATCGTCGAATATATTGCCAACGTCATCTCTCCTTTATGGAAGTTTACAAGATATGTCGCAAATATCATTCGCATAGTGTTAAAGGAGAATTAATTCTGTAAATGAAGCCATCTAAGACGGTTTAAGCTAAGATGGTTTGTAAAATAACTGGCAAAAATCGAAAAATAATATATTAAATGACTTCGGCATCGCGGTAAGAATCAACACATTACTTGGTAAGTAATATAAGTAGAGGATTTGATTTTCATGCTAATTGTAAATGCTAACATAATTGTTTCTACAATTTATATAGAATTATCGTTTTAAGTGGCTTATTTACCATAAGCATCGTTTTTCCTTTAATGATGGAAAGAAAAGGAAAACAACTCTAAAGCAGCAGCATTATGTACGTCATATCAGAATTCTTTTACATGTGAATTACTTTTCATAGTCAAAGATTTGTATTAAAATAAAAATATCAAATGATTTCGATCATCTTTCGATATAGAGATTATTTTCATCGTAAAATATAAGAAAAAATTTAAAATGTTCAATTTTCGAAAAAAAAGGAAAAGGAAATCTCACTTGTTCCACGAACTTTTACTTCTGTGAAAATAACATGAAATTTTTAGAATTATTATTTGAATATAGAAACATATGTACCCCAATTTTAGAATATCAGTAACAAACAAAATATTCTGATTATAAATTTCTATTCGAGCAGGAAATTTTAATAGAACCGACGCACTATAATGATGGTAAAAATTGTGCCTTTAAGCAGTATCTATTTTTAAAAAAATAGAATAGTTCATAGAATTAGACAACAAAAGTAGATTTTTTCCATTATAGTTTATTATTGAAAAACTAAAGATGGCGGATTGAAAGGCATTGAGTTCTCTCTCGTTTTCAATTACGCAGAGTTTCTAAGAGAAATGAATCTAGCTCTTAAACATCTAAACAAAAAAAGTAATATTCTTTTTTATTTGGTTTTCATTCAAAGATTAAAAAACATAAAATTTAAGAGGAAGAAGCATTTATTTCAAAACGGTTTCAATGAAATTCCCCAATTCTTGTAAATTACTGTCATTTTCCCAAGTGTTATTGAACATGCATTTCTTCTGAAGCTAAGGATTTGAGGTATTTTCTTCAATTAATTTTAAAAGATTATATTAGTTTAGGTGTAAAATTCAAGATATATGATTAAATTCTTTTAAAAAATCGTTTTTCACTTCCTAATAGAGAATTAAAAGTTTTATATATATATATGTATATAAGAAACAATGTATGCAATGCCATAACATAATATTAAAAAAAAAATTAACAAACGTATCACTAATCCCTCGCAAAAACTTCAATTTTCAACTAAACTATATCTAATTTTAATCTAATAATTAAAAATATTAAATATATGCCAAAAGAACGTATGGAAAATTTGAGCAATCTTATTAACACTGTTACAATTAATACTAAAGAAAAAGGCAATCCAAGAATTGGAGTTTACAACAATTAAAATGGTAGCTCGGCTTTGGATGAGTTTTTGCCATGTTAAATCGATTTTGTTGCACAAGCCATCTATGTTACCAATTGTCGAAAAAACAGAAAGGGCACTTAACCCTAAATAAGATAAAGAAAGTAGGTTACTTATCTCTAAATCATTGCAACACTATAGGATAAAAATATCTAGCATGTATCTAAAATAAACATTAAATATATTGAACATTTCAAATATTGCATATAAAAAAGTGAATTCAACATTTAATAAGAGTCCGCAATCATTTTTAACAAGGAACTATTAAATCAATGTGTTATACTTATCATTTACCTGTATTCAAAAACAAAGTAACATGCCCTCTATTTTCAGGTGGTTATATAATTGATATATATATATATATATATATATATATATATATATATATATATATATATATATATAGAGAGAGAGTAGAATCAGAATAAGGTAAAATGTGCAATTAAAGGCATAGTAGCTTTTCTTGGGGATGAAGTTATTATGAATTGTTAAAATAAAGAGGTTTATTTTCTTGAATCAGTTACAACGTAAGGCCTAAAATTAATTTTCATCCCTTAATTTGTGAAACCAAAACAGAGAGAGTTTTGAATAACAGTAAATTTGATGTGATATAACATTGACAACTAAAGTAAGAATAAATTTTACGTATCAGAAGGACGGATCTGAGTGAAGTGTCAGGGCTACAGAAAGCAGCGTTGGGGTAAACAGCGTAACAGTGTACATAGATTACAGCACTTTCGGCTCTTGCCAGAGGTGTATATTAATGCGTAGATTCAGAAGCAGGGAGCATTAAGATGAGAAGAGCATAACATAGCGAGAAGTGAAGAAATCAGTAAAATATGAAAAGCTAAGTATGAAAATGTCGAAAGATCCGTTTTCGAGTGAAAATAGAGACATTTCGACTGATAATCTCTCTTAAGACTTTTTACTCGCGTCGACATCTCTGTTAAACAAACCTTTACTGATATCGCCAAATTCGACTAATCCTTAGGTTTCGAAGTGAAGGAGATTTTAATGAAGGCTATTTCATAGGTGCGGGTTGCTTTTTTGGCGTAATTGGTGTTATTGCATGTTGACTATGCATTGTATGGCGTTGTGTTATTACTGTAGTGTTATTTTATAGATCTTTCTATTATGTTTTATGCTTTATATATATATATGCCATATATACTTATATATATAATAATAATATATATATATATATATATATATATATATATATATATATATATATATATATCTCTTCTCTTCTATATATATATATATATATATAAAAATATATATATAAGATTTATTAATGATGTTTTAGTATAGCATATATAACCTAATTTAGTTATATTTTCTCTTTCTTATCTTAAAATATTTTGGATATTTACTCCTATACCTTTTGCTCTTTCCAACAATTGGCTTTCGCAGAAGGTTGGCGCCTTTAAAATTCGAATTTAATGCGACATAATCGATTCCCAAGATCGATTGACATTTGATTGTTGGAATTCCAATTCTGGGTTGTCTTTTTCATAGTAATAGTTTAGAATCTAATTATCTTTCTGTATTTCATTGTATGATTACTAATAAGGTAACATTATTTTATATTTAATTTTAATTATTGGTTTAATAGGTGTATATACTAAAAATGTTATTTGAGTTTTAATTGTTTGTAAAATATTTAGCAATAGCTATATATATATATATATATATAAGAACGAGAAACTAAAAAATAATGGAAAGATTGTCATGGACTATTATTGGTCATGCGGAAGAAAATTGTACAATTATTATATTTGAAAGGCGTCTTTTTCTGCATACTGGCAAACGGATTAGCGCTGAAAAAAGCCATTATCCTCTAAAAAACACCAACCGTAAAAATGGAAGAATTGTAGATTAAACAAAGGAACATGTACACATAAAACACCGATACCAAAAGTCCTAGAATAAAACAAAGGAATGTATGCATAAATCTATATACAAAATAAGAATAAAAATATATAAATTGACTTACCTGAGAAGCCTACACCAAAAAAGCGTGTCATGGCTGGCCAAACGAAGAATCTAATTTCCTGTATTTTTTAAGGAGGAATTATGAAAACTACAATATTTAAAAACTTTAATCGATGAGGGGATTCATAAATAAGCTACGATGCTCAAAAAAAATGAAAGATGCTGCCCTGGAGATAACAGCTGGGTGAACCATAAGCTGCGCCTCAATATATTTTATAGCTCATGCAAATACATCTCATTTAAGGAACTTTCCCAGTGGCTCAAATATTCAGCACGGAAACTGTGGGCAAAATCCTCGCAGTAAAAAATGATTTAATGGTCAATATCAATTTTGTTGATGTCATATCCATATAATTTTTGTCTGATGGGTGATATTGTATGAAAAGTCTTACAGTCAAAAAAAATTATCTAGAACGAGATTTTTACTATATGAAATAAATTTCTACAATTTTAATATATGACACATTTTTTTCTTCATAGCAAAATGATGACATAAAAATAAACCTTACATCAATATTCAAATAAAGTTTCCTCCCCAATTTTTGGGGTTTTTATTTCTTTCCATGAAGGTATTTTGTACCTTTTTCTTCTGTATAATTTTGATTCCTTGAGTTTTGATTTTCATTTGTTGATGGAGTTCAGTAGGATTTTTTTGTTATTATTATTATTCTATTATCATTATTTTATAATTATTATTTTATTTTTTACTTTGTTTTATCTATTTCATTTCATTATTTTCCATTATTTGTTTATTTTCTTCTTTTAATCTTCTTCTTCATTTTTCTTTTAATTTTCTGTGTAAATAATTGTGTTTCGAAGACTGAATTGCTTTGCATACTTACTTCTGTGAGCCTCATGTTCTACATTTGTGGCGCACGAGGAGTATGTCATGTTCAATAATAAATAAATAATATTCAAATATAATCTCTTCTCTGAATCTATTACGTTTGCAGTTGTTGGCGCGTACATGATAAACTTAATTGCTTTTATAAAGTGATGTGATAGACATAATTCTCTAAAACAAAATTTATTGCATAGAAAAGCCACAGAAACATCGAGAAATATTCCAAGAACTATTGAGAGCAGTTGAAATGCCAAGTTTTCATATTAAATATTGTAATTTTTTGTTGTTTTATAATTCTACTATTACGAAGTATAGTAGAAAATTTATATTATTTCTTCCCTGTCCAATTTCAATTTGCTTAATATATATTTCAAGATGCAAGATGAGACTGTAACGAAATACTCGACCTAGCATTGCCTGTTTGGAAAAACTGAATTAGTCTAGAAGTGGGTAGTCGTAGATATTAATGTGCATACTATGGTCTGTCACAAAAAAGACATCTCCTCCCCATAAACTGATCCCTCCCTAAGGAGGTACATACCGTCATTGACATTACATAATTGCTATACCCGAAGGACAGGCGAAAAACAGTATACTCTTTCGGGCTATTTCTAATCCAAGTGCTAGTGGTGATCGCCCGCTCCCCAGTGTATGAGACGCAAGATAACGTATTTCGTCTAAAGCTTATTTAGAGTAAATGCAAATAAAGAATCAAAGCAATATATTTTTTGCGGCAATATAAGTAAAGTTTTGCCAATTCATCCTGAATGAATAGAGAATATCCAATAATAGAGTTTTAATTAGCTATTTGTCAACGAATATTATCCATTATGACATCCACAGCACGTATCTGTAACCTTTTCTGTAAGGCTATTTTCGTATACACAGTGAATTATCATTTGAATTGAATATTTTGAAAATTGATCTATTATTATCTGTACAATATTTGCTTCTGAAGCGTAAAGACGCACTTTCGGAAATTAAGATTGTATTTTCAGATATTTCAAATAAAGAATCAAAGGAAAGGATTATTCTAAACCAGTGCTAACAATGAAATTGTAGTTCTGATGAATATGATCTGATGAAATTTTTTGTTAAGATCCCAAAGAAAATAGTGTTCTTGATGAAAAATCGCTTAATTGGACGCAGTTAACCAATAGAAAACTAACTCCAAAACGCAAAATATGAAATATAACTTTTTTCTACAAAACATTTCAGAAATTAAATCTAATGCAACATTATTCCGATATTAGTTATTGCATTATAAGCCCATTGTAGAACGAATTGCTTTTCAAATACCCACATTTGCGGTCTGTTTTCAATAAAACGAACTGATTCTTAGCAGAATCCATAAAATATTGGTTGAGTCTCGTTTACATAATTGCTTCCAATAATCTTTGCGATTTTTATTAGAATTCCATCGTCTATTTCACTCAACCTTGCAGCGGGCGCGCCTGCGCAAATTTTACGACAAACGAGATTTTTCATGCCCTGTTCTCACATTCGGAGTCAAAACTGCCTGAAGGTCATTTCTATTCCTTCATGCGACCATTCATTTTAAGAATAAATGGGTTTGTCAGAGTTTCAAGATGATTTCATGCTGTTTTATGCTTTTGTCGTAAAAATTACGACGCGCGCCCACTCGTGTAATTTGAAAAATATTTTCACGTCTTAACGTTTCAGTTTGATAATTATATATCCAGTGGGCATTACAGTGGTTTAATATTTCATTTTACGTTGTCAAAAATATTTAATATGTAATAAGCCTGCCAATAATACACCAAGCCGAAAATTTTTCTTGAAAAAACTCAGTCTTATGAAAACCCCTCACTACTCGAGCCAAAGAAAATATTAACATCGCCATATGACATTACCTCAACTTTAAATCTAAATTAAACCTCACATCCTGAAAAAGTAAGTGAACAGCAACTAGCATTGAGAAAAAGAGCTTGTGGTTTGTGTTTGAAAGAACGAAAACGATCGTCAAAATCCATGAAATACAGTAGGTGCAATATATAGTATACTTGTAAACATCAATCTCTGGCAAAAGTTCAATGTTTAGAGTGCGAGGGAAATGATAAAAAACTAAGAAGAAAGTCTTTGTTGTACAGTCTTAGTTAGTATTATACAATTTTTTTATTATATGTTGCTTAATACCTTTTATAGAAAATAATAGAACTAAATCTCATTGCTTTCTCTGATTTCAATATAATTTTAGATTTTGTAAATAACATAAAAATTAATTTTCACTCTTGATGAAAGGATTTGCTTTTCTGATCTGTCTCTTATTACTATAATGAAGTAACTTAAACTGCAAGGGTAAAAATTAAGAAACGTAATGTGTCGTAAAAAGTACGACGCAAGCCCGCTGGTGTAAAAAGCTTTAGCGCGCCCGCTGGAAGGTTGAAATATTATGCTCGGTGTCAAGAGAAATATAAAAATTCTATTTGTGATCAATTTTTAAATAGTTGAGTAATTTAAGGTTAGGGTAAAAGAAAAGAACTATAAAAAACATTTTTCAAAGATAAAATAAGAAGATGTATATCTTATTATTAAATATGTCGCATATTCCATTTGCCACAACGTAAAAAACTTAATTACTTGTTATAAAATTTAGTGCCCTTTGCAAGAACTTAGCAAAGAACAAGAAAAAAATGAAATGAATATTAATTCAATGTTTCTAAGAAGCATTAATTAAGTTTTCATATTATTACGAATTGTTTAAAGAATAATTTCTCATTAATTTATTGTATTTTACCACAGAGGTGTCTCTGCAATAACAATAATTCAAAATTCTATGTAATAAGTTTAAGAAAGCATCAACATAATGCATATTATTTTTATTTAATATCTTATTACAGCACAAATTTAGTTCAAATCTTTAATAGCGTTTTTGCATTCAATAAAATTGAATTTCCAGTCGCTGGACATTTACGATCTTAATTACATTGGATGATAGAAAACTGCTTTTGACAAAATAGATTGATGAAGATAGATGAAGGTCTGAATAAGTATTTGCATCGAACAGGGAGTTACACAGAACAATTAAGGCTCACTTGAGTAATAGTAGGTTTCGAAAAGGGAGTAAAACCAGAAATAAATGATTAAAACGTAGTACTATATTTTCGTAGGAGGGTTTTATCGAAAAATGAATTTAGGAAATCAAATGATAAATAGCTCGCTAGGTTTGGGGACTTATTCTTTTGTTTTTCCTCTTTCCAGGTTTAATTTATGGTTCTAATTATTTATCTGAAAGTTTACCTATTAGGGTGAATTAATTTTATTTATCTCTCTTTTAGTCCGAAGTAAAATGAAATGAGTTCGTTTCGATTTATTTCAATCACTCTGAGCAATTTATTGTTAATTTTGGAAGAAATCTTGTTAAGTAAAATGTTTTTTTAACGTTTTGGTATAAAATATGCTCTGAAGCGTAGAACGAAAGCATCAATTATTTCTACCGATTAAATAATTAATATGATATATTCGGAACAAAGCATGTATACATGTTCTTACTACTAATTGTAATTATTTATATGCATTTAAATTCACAATAATGCAAAATTAACTAACAGAATAAATTATGTTAGTTAATTTTGCATTAGTGTCATTGCATTCCTGGAAGCTGCTGCGTTTTCGCGCACCAGATGGATTGTATAACTTTTAAGTTTATGTGTTATTCTTGTTCTTTTTGTTTTAGCTAAATGTGCATATTCTAGTATTATTTAAATTCACAAAATTTACCTTGAAAGATTAATTTAATTTTTTGTGCATAGTATCTCATATTACTACAAATTAATTATGAACAGATTACGTGCAGTACTGAAAAAGGCAGTGCTTTGAAAAAACGGGAAAGAAAGTCCGTGTTTATAGACATTTGTTAATAGTTTAATTCCAAGCCTTATAGGCAAAAATTGCAAAATAATCATATATACTAATAGAAACACAACAAAACTTGATGCAAGAAAGTCATTTCGATAAAAATAAGTACGGAAATTCTTGAATTCGTAGGAACTTTGTAGAAAGAGTTTTACATAATGAAACAAATAAATACCGAGTTATCAATAAATTATTCGCTGTTCAGAGTATTCTGCTTCTGCAGCTAACTTTGGAATCCGTACCAAAATTTGTGCACGAAGTATTCAAAGTATGAGCTCAATGATCATGATCAAAGTCAGTTTTATCTCTTTCGTCCAGAGAGCACTTTTATAGATATATGTACAAAGGTATAGAAAACAGAATGTTGAAAAATATATTTATTTTACAAAAACAAAATCACACGTTTGACAAAGTCATATCATACTGTTAGAATGCAATACACTATAAATTTGTATCTTATGAAGCAAGCTAGCAGTGTGCTCAGCCGCTGACCATAACGGGTCAGCCGTGATACTAGCTTTTCTTTCTGTTAAAATTGAAAATGATTTACGATACTCAGCATTCTGTATGCACCCTCAATCAAAATATCATGGAGTATGGTCAGGGAAACGTGTTGGAGAAGCAGTGGGAATTATGGGACTAATCACCCTAGCAGAGAAAAATGTGGATGTAATCAATATTGCATGTATCCGCCAATTTTGTAAATGAAACGAACCTCCCTGCTTAAAAGAGTTAGAATCAAGATCCTGTATATAATGGAATGGGGATATCATCAAATTCAGGATTATGTCATCATATTTCCCCACGGTCTATGTCTGAGGACCATTGCCGAAATGTTTAAGGATTGATATCGACGTAAACCTGACGTGAAACCTGTGAATATCTTCGAATTCTTGGAAAAAGTGAAGATTCGCCTTTGTGCAAGCGAAGTAATTTTGTTATTTCACACTGCAATTCAAATTAAAGTACATTTTCGTTCCGTGGCCATGGGATCACGGCCATGGCGAATCGAGTTTTATCTTTGCTAGAAATACCAATACAAAAGTAAGCTGTTTCTTATATTCACCTACAATCAATTCTTCTCAAATGATTAACCGTGCTCTAAAAAATAGGGGTTTCACAGAATCTTGCTAACTGTGCTGAAGGGCAGATGTATATAAGTAATGTGAATCGATTATTACCGAAATTACTTCTTATTACTAAAGTGCGCAACGATCTCGGTTTCAAAATTTTCTTTTGCGTGATCCCGATGTGCTGGCGTTTTCTGCCAGTTTGAATAATTAAGGATTCTATTTCTACAAATTTGCTCGTTATTTTTATTACTGATTAGATATTAAGACGAAATTTACGAGAAGCACCAACAGTATTACCATGACTTTGAATAAAAACTTTACCATTAACGAACATTCTTACACATTCAGTGCTACATTAGTAGTACTACGCTCTTATATCTTACAGATTAATAAATTGATTAAGAGATTTCTGTTGCTTTTCTTCTGTTTATTAAAAGAGAATCTTTTCTATTTGTATTAAGATTAAAGGCAAGGAATTTTGTTCAAATTTGGACCAGTTTTTAGTAAAAAATTATGATATTTGGCACTTCGTGTTTTGATTTTGTATGAAAGAATACACCCTCCGTCTAAATTTAGATTTTAGATTTGCTTGTTTTCCCTCCGAATTTCGAATATGGCCAAGTCATATTTGGGAAAATGTGGTTTAGGTAGTTCATTATGCATATTTTAATGTATATAAGTACAACTACCTAATTTCTTATTTGAAAATGGCAAATTACGTATGTATCTTGCTTCCTCATTTCTGGAACAAGTTCCTTGAGAGGTAAGAGAAGTTTTTGAAATGTTACTTATGTAAGCAATGAAAAAGTTAGAAGAAATGATGCAAAGAAAACTAAAAGAACAAATAATTACAGTTTTTACCACATGGCAAGACGATCTGAAAAGAAACAGTCAACGCCAGCACTATTTCATAATTTCGACTTGGTGTGAAAAGCCCAATGCACTATTAGTATATTTAATTATCAGACTGAATATGTAATATAAGCCTACTGAATTTAGGTCTGTATATTTCCATACATTTCGAACTATGTAAATAATGAATTCCTTTATTTTTCGAAAATTGGACATCTAATTGTGGACAAGAAAGTTTGAGATTTCAGACAACTGAAACTGGACATTAGCATTAATTTAGTATTGGTTACTTTCAATTTTTAAAAAATATTCTTTTACAAAAAACCCTTTTTATGGGAGGATTTTAAAACTATCCTTTTAATGTAGAATCCTTGAAAAGTATGCGTAACAATGTTGGTAATGAATGGACTAATATTTGCAGTTATAAATGCTCTCAACAAGCCAATTTATCTTAGGAACATCAGACATTATTTTTATAAAGATGTCAGAGATAATACATTTTGTATGAAACTTAATAAGGTAAATATTATTATACTTGAATAAATAATATCGAAGTAGTGTTTAATATAGTGCAATATTTAATTATCATTTTATTTCTTTTGCTGAGACTGCATAATATGTTTTATATAAAATAATAGCCGCCTTCGGAGATCAGCTGGTTCGCCCGTTTAAATTAGCTTTTATTTTTGTATTTTATATTAATTATAGCATTGCCCGTCGCATTTTTAGCCACGATAACTCAGCAAAGATGAACAAAAAACTGAATATTTTATTGTATTTTACAGATATTAAAATATTTCAAGACGTAAATTTTAAAATGCCAACGATGCAATTCTGTATGATGCATAGCAGCTAACGAAACTTACAAACTGAGTTTGAATAGCTTTCACTCAATTCATCTATCACTCAACGATAGAATGTTTATCGCTGAATATGGTCATGAAAGCCGAACCTGCTGGAGGCCCGTGCGAGCCATTGGGTACAAATTGTAAGGCGGCAAAAAATTGATAGTTATATGAAAGACCCGAGAGTATAGGAGGTAGTCAATAAAATGTAAAAATTAGTTAATTTTCCCGAACACTATTGCCTTTTTGTATTTCCTAGTTTCAGGCTGTAAATTCTAGTTGCTAATATCAAATTTGATGAGTTATCACTTAAGGAAATTCAAGTTTGGCGACAGTACCGTATTCTTAAGCTTAACCAAAATTTTAATAAAAAAATACCTATTATGCAATATACAAAAATTTGAAAGCATTTTTATGCCTCATAATTTTAAAATGCAGCAAAGAATGAGATTAAATGTTTGAAGAAAGGACGGAAATCATTTCAGTGTACCTAACACACAATAAAAACAAACAAACCTGAAATCAAATATTTGTTTCCACGCCTTCTAAAAATATAACTTCGAAGAAGGTGCGATAAAATATTTCGGAAGTGCAACGAATACTAAACTGAAAATTCTGCTTTGGAGTTCCCAAGAAAAAATTTTATACTTTCACAACCCTAGCAATTGCAAAAACGCATGAATAAAAGATTTGCTGAAATAATGAGATGGTTTGAATTTTATTTACAACAATGAAAACATTGTTACAATTCATGTTTTAAAAAATTTTGAAACATGAATTGTAACAATGTTTACAAATAAGATGGAAATAAGATTGAAGTAATTGAGAAGCTAATTTTTTTAAATTTTAAGATGATGTAAAAATAGTTTTTTTGCGATAAT
>BGPR01000978.1:283346-296681 GCA_013235015.1 Araneus ventricosus | reverse complement strand
AGAAATATACACAGTCAAACACCAGTATGACCAACCCGGGGTATAACTATCCCTCGGTTATAACGAATTCAGCTCTATTACTAAATACTATTTCAGGTTCAGCTCTATTCTAAAATACTGATTTTTTGTTAAAAATTATTATTTTTTTCATACCTTAGAGAAATAAATTTAATTAATTTCACTATTTAATTTTTTAATATTAAATATATAATTTAACTGCAGTTAGTAATATATGTGTTACGGTCAATGTAGATAATCGGTTATTATGCATAATTGCCACGGTTATTATATATATTTACCGGCAAAAGATCCGGTAATTATGTATAACTATCCACTTTGACAGTAACATATACATAATGAAGTATATGTTACTGTTATTTAGTGTAATTAGTTTGTTCAACACAGAATTCATTTAAAGATTACTGGAAATGATGCGTAGACAATACTTGAAAAATAATATATAATAAACTCTTGGTTATGGCAAATTTTTGGATCGCTCCAGTCCGTTGAGGCTTTCTTATAAAGGGATTTCACTGTATTATTAGAATTGAAAAGAATTGAACTTCTTACGTATGGGACAATACTGACGGGTGTGATACGTTTATAAGTTTGAACCAAATCAACTCTTTTTGCTAAAGTTATCAAATGTCTTTTTCTCAATTTAATAATCTAGGATTTTGTATTTAATGCATAGGTTATCATAAGAGTAATTCTTTATTTGAATGCAGCTTTTAGCTGATAAAAACTCAAATAAGTAAAATACAGACTTGAAAATTTTCAACAGTGTTCTTTATTTAACTATGAATCAATAAATCTTATCTACAAAATTTTGTCACTAATCATTTAAATAAGAAAAATAAAAATTGCGTACTTTTAGCCTAACTGGAGGATAAGAGTACGCACCGGATCTGGTTTAACAGTATTTGCATATAAATAAGTAAGAGGTACTTTCAGCTTTTAATTTAAATTTCATTTCAGAAAGTGAAAAAATATTTTTCTCAAATTCAGTATCAGACGGCGCCACTCGCATAGAAAAAAAATAATATAATTCACTACTAAGTTGATAATTAAATTCTGAAAATAATACAATAATATATTATCATCGAGAAAACACTACTGAATTAATTAAATTTCTAAATTCTAGTACATCAGTAAGTGAGTGGGAAATCCATTACAAAATTCAGTCTTTAGTAATATGAAGCCACTCAAGCTAAATAAGTATATAATTAATAGATATTACAAGATTCTACGAATATTAGTATCGCGCACCTATGAAAAGCCATTAGAATTTGAAATGTATCTTTGCACATTTAGTCCTAATCAAATTTTTTTAAATGCAAACGTAATATTTATTAATAGTAGAATATATATTTTATATAAATAACATGTGCCTTCCCTAAAATTTATGCATGAAAAATTCATTATAACAATGTATGTATATTCAATCATGCATTCATAACTTTCTAAGGCATCCTGTATCCTAATTAAAAGCATTTTTGTTTGGATAGTATTCATTTTTACTTGCGAAAATGAAGACTGAAAGTCGGAATCAAAGACATACAAGTTGCATTCTGATAAAACTTTATAATATTTTATACACATGATCTTGATGTGCAACCTATTTAGAGAACTATTCACATTATATAAATGTAAAATATATCGCTTTTAATGTGTATGTCCTAAATATTCAAAATATACTTCTATATTTAATCTGTAATATAACTTTGTATTAAAACCTCTTATTCGTAGAATAAACTGGTTCACTCCGGTTATGGATCGGCCGCAAAACTCAATCTAGATAATTTGCATGAAAACTAAGTCACGACTGAACGTCGGCGCATACATAATTGATTAACCGAACTGAAATTTCGTAAGGTTTCTGAAAGGTCATTTCATGTGCATCCTATCAGCTGATGGCATTATTTCATGGGATTTTCAATTGATGTTTTAAAGAAAACAAATTCAGATAGAATGCTTCGTGATTTTTCAAAATAATATATACGGAAAAGTATCTTATAATTGACTTTTATAAAATTTCACATATTTATTGTTTGTAATGATTGAATTCTGTAATTAATTTTTCAATCACTTCCTCAGGTTCTTGAGTTCTGAAATTGAGTATAGTTTTGTGTCCTTGATAAAATAAACCATTTCCACCAGCTATTGAAATATATTATTGTTTTCAAAGTTAAATTACCAGATTGTCTATAATTTTAATTAACTGTTGATTCCATACGTGTGACGCCATCTGGTAGTGGGTTAGAGAAAAAATCTGAATATAATATTTCTTAATTATGATCCGCAATTAAAGGTAAAATATACCTGAGATGTATAGAATAATTAAATTAAAAAATTCTACTTTATAGTTCATTAATAAAAATTGTTTTTATAAATCGGTTATATGAAATTTATTAATAATTTGAAAAGGAAATATTAGAAATGTTCCTATTAACAATCTGAACTTTTTTTAGAACAATATGTGTTTTTAAACAACAATTATCTTTAAAATGTATGTAAATATTTAGAATTATAACCAGCAAGCAGCTGCAATTTTTATTAAAAATTCTTCTGTGTCGGAAACCGATTGTTCTGCTCTAAGCTATTAGTGCTGGGTACAACCAAAAATGAATTTTGAGTCACAACTCTTTTATTTGTTTTACTTTGTGTATAATTCAGCATTCGCATATGTTAAAGAAAATAATCTTGTTAAGGTTACTTTATGGGGAACTTTCCGAGGTTAAAATCTAAGTTGACTCCACTAGAAACGAAGTACAGCAACACAAAAATATTTCCCAAGACTTACACATTTCTTTTATATTAAATAAGAGTCGTTTCAAATATTTTGTATCACATCCCATTTAATACCATTGCCATTAAATCGAGTTGGAGAAACTAGTTCAAACCATATAAAACATAAATTGGTTGCCAAACATTATTAAAAATATTATAATCATTTCAACTTGAAAATTATATTATTTGGATTATATTAAAAATTTTAAAATCATTTCAACTTGAAAACTTTGATCAGAAATAAATTTTATTATGCCTTATGTAAACCACTTTCCCTTTGAAATTTTGCGTATGAAAACGTCATGAAACTTAAAATATTATAAACTGAATATTTTAAACACACTTCTTTACAGAACCTTGAGTTATTTCAAAGCTTATGCTTCCAGAAAATATACCCGGCACGTCCATTTTAAATGGCGCTTTATTTCCGAATAGTTTAAATAGAAACTATTTTCTCTGATACTTTTTACGACTATAGAGTTTTCTTGGGTCTAACGCATGAAACTTCTGCAATGACCTAGAAGGATAACCCAGTGCCATTAAACGACGCTTTCTTTTTGAAATGGCGTTCGCCTTTACGCCTTTTCTTTGTTAAGAAGCAAGTTTCTTCCATAAAAACTACCCATGATGCTCTTTTTCTCCTAGATGTTTATTTTCATTATTCAAGAGTAAAGTGTTCCAGTATAACTTCTCCTTAAATGATACACAAACATCATTTGAAAAGGTCTTCCTTTAAGTAAGAAAAAAGAGCGATGAGATCGTAAGATGGTTTAATTTAGCGGTTGAGTTGATACAAGGCTTAAGAGTTATAGCAATTGTGAGCTAAATTGAATTTTGCACTTTATGTTATTACCCTGTACGAGTACTTTCAATTGTAAAGATTGAAAATATGTTTCCACGTTTACTGGATTAGGGATGAATAAATAAAAACATCTTCCAAGTAAAAAGGTTGAACTTCAAGACAGTAAAATTTTAGCATAACAGAATTGAATTTTATGTGCAATAAATTCTTATTCAAACATAATAAAGGTAAACCTTTTTAATAATGCTTTCCGTTAAAAGAAACTAATATTAGTTTTTAAGTGTACGAAGAAGTTTCTACGTATTTTTACTCCAACTATTGTTTTTGAGAATTATTTTAATTATTTAGAATATATAATTTAGCTGTTTCATAGCAGAATGTATTAGCATTTATTGATGTTTACAGGTTTGAAATGAGTATTTATCATTTAAAACTTCTTCCACTTTTTTAGCTTTTATAAACATATTGTATCTATAAAAATATATGTTTTCGAAGTTCGGTTGAATATATAAAATATTTTGATCAATATACGTCATGATACAGTCAATAACAGAAGAAAGTTGTTATTACAATCATGTAACTGAAATATGACTGTGGAAAATTTGAAATTGCACATATTTTTAAGGCAATTTGCCATTCCTAAAATTTCATGTTGCACACAAGTTTCTGAGGACAATTTACTTTATGTTTTCATGTCAAAATTACAACTGTCAGAATGAAAATACTACTAACAGTTTTTCATATTTTGTATTTGAATGAAAAGAATTTTTAATGTATCTAATTATTTGAAAGCCCAAAAAATTGCTTTTATACATTTTTGTTATAATTTAGAGACAATTTCGTTGAAAAAGAATTAAATAACGGCTATATTAACAATTTTAACTCACCTCTGATATTATTCTTAAAACAACTAAAATCACGGTGATGATTTGCTTAAATCTAATGAAAATGAACATTCGTGATCATCAGCATTTATCCAAGCAGAAACTACCATTTAAATTCAGGGCATGTATCTCACAGCTTGTTTCAATAGCATTTAGGTTTTTTTACACGTTTATTGAAACATTTTCTGTTCTTGAACATTTTCCGGGACGCATTTGCCGCTAACTGTTGTCTTACATTTTCGACAGCTGTCAGTTGCGATGTTTCCTTTAAAGATTTCCGCACTCTGAATTTAAATCTTCCGTTTAAGATATTTTTAACTTTATGTTTATTTTTCGGTGTCTAACCAGTGTAATTTTTGCATTAGTTCCTCAGGTGAACAAAGTGGAACGTGGAATTATTCACCGTTTCATGTTATATTCAGTTTTTCTTTGTCTGTTTCAAATTTTTTATACAATAAATTACGAAATTTATTGATTATGGAAAGGAATATATTGTAATGTTTTGGAATAATTTTCCTTAATTTCTTGTAAAATGAATTTTTATGTTTAAGATCGTTTGGCCTGTATACTCTTCAAAAATAATCTTATAAGTGCTTACTTTTAAAAATTATGTGCAATATTTCATGTGCTTTCATCATACAGCCAAGCATTACGTATATTGGAATACAAGATTCCACACACTTTTAATGAATCCTTTGTCTTATTTTGTTTTGTGTATACATATATATATATATAAGATATAAAACAATATAAAAAATAATATTTTCAGAAAAACTTTTTTTTGAATTTTTGTAATATGTTTTTTGTTTTTTTGATATACATATATATAGTTAAACATTTCAAATATTCAAAAACATGTGTTATATTTTCAATATATACATATATTAATATAAAAATTAATATTAAAGTCAAATATATATTGTTGCTTGAACCAAGCAAAATTTGTACAGGTGCTATTCATTGAAAGCAGTTGGTTTTAAAGTATAGTAGAATATAATAAAGATAAATCATGATAGAAAATATCTTTTAAACAGCATTATTTTCGTTCCATTAACCACGTACTGATGTAAAATGACACTTATTTTCGTTAAACTTTATTGAGTCTTTCAAGTAACAGCTATGCAGAGTACAGTCAGTAATTTTTAAACATTCCAAAGGATGTAAATGTTTGGTTAAAGAATGGCTGTGTTTTTAAAAGATTTCCTAATATTTAAAATGTCTTATTATCTTTTCATTTAAATTTTATCAGTTGTATGCCATATCAAGAAAGGTAAAGATATTTTCGAACAACAATAGGAAAATATGCGCATGACAATGAAGAATGTAGTAAAATATTAAGTAAATATTTTAAAACCTTAACAAATCACATAGTACTGAGCAATGGCAAGATATGTTATTCTGCTTATCTTTGATTTATTTATGTGGAAACTGTTGTGTTGAAAATGTTATAACAATGTCAGTTTCTTTGAAGCGTGTGCATTGAAGTGAAAAGAGATTGAAAAAATGTATGACGCTAGGTCATTGAAAAATTTTGCAATAATAAAAAGGCGGAATTCGCTTATTTCTAAAAATTAAAAGGAAAAAAACTAGGGTGATATCCATTTATCTGATTTGAAACTGTGTATGAAAACACTCGGACTGATATGAAGTAAAACACACAAATGATTATTATCTGCTTCAAGACGAGTCTTTTTTAACATATGCTTGTACAGAGTGCAAAATGAAAAAAAATAAGGACTACTGGTATTTTGTACATTTAATTTAATAGCTGTTTTTGTTTGCACCCATAGGAATTTCAGGCATAATTTTCATTTGTGTATTGCCCTACCTCTCCGAGTGTTTCAAAATTTAATTTAATATTTTCAGCAAATTAAAAGGGTACGAGCCTTGAATTTCTTAGATACGTGCAGAAATTTTATCTGACTGAATCTTTTTGAAACTAGACCAGTTCCTGTATTAACTATTTGCAGCTAAGTGAAACGAGCAAGTATTCCATTTGTCAACTCCTGCCGACAACTTAGAACAAAAGTTTTGAGACATAGCATGATAAGGATCTTCTCAAGCCTAAACGTTTAATGATGAACTCTCGCATTACATTATCAGAACATAATTTATACACAGAGCCTAAGTACGAAAGATTAACACATCTGAAGAATCAGTACATTATTCGGTATGTTGACCTTAGATATTAAACTGAAATAACGATTCATATTACAGGGCATATAACGTTTGCGACTGGGCGTATAACGTTTGGATTATATAGTGGCACTACGACAAAATGAGTAAAACATACGATTATGAAGCTGATGTAATATAAACCACCCTTAAGCTTATACTGGGTTACGTTCACTGTATTTGTATTAAGACATGCAATTGCATGGCACTGTCTATACTCATAACTTCAATGCAGTGTTTCTTCAATGATATCCTTCATTACATTCTAAGTGGTACCTTCCAGTTGTTATAAAGTGCAAGGTTGGTTTATATATTTCCCGTACAAAGTATTTACCACAAAAAAATCTGGACTACCAAATCTGTACACTTTAAGAACCATAACCAATTAGAGATTGACGTTTCCTGAAAAAGAGTTCAGTAAGATCCATAGACGCGATGGAAATGCGGTAGAGGCTGAATATTCTTATATTATATCCAATAGATAAAATCAACATTCACGTGAAACTTTAAGCATCTTTTCTGTAAAGTTAATAGTTTGGCTCGCATAAAAAAGTATGATTTATAAATTATTAAAACATAATCAAACAGCTGAAGCAGGACCTGCAGAAAATAGGTAATCAGAGTTAATCGGCCGATAGGAAATGTGGTCTTCAGCCATAGTGCTTCTTTAACTACATAGTCGCTGCATCTTCTCTATTTTATCATATGGTATGGCTTCGCTTGTTTTTCATTAGTTTTGCTTTAAGAAATAAAGAGTTTTTAAAACTCAAAAATATTAAGGTAATAGCATATATTAAAATATTCTTAATACTAAAATAATTTAAAAACTAATATAAATAAGCACTCCTGGCAAAATATTATGCAATTAGGTTTTATAGAAATAATGTTAGATTAAACCACCATGAATATTGCTCACAGTTTGTATCTAATCGGTTATGACGACTTCATAACACCTGGCAGTGTCTGTCTAGACTCAGTATGGCTGTTAGTTTCGTAAGTGATTGGTAACATGAAAAACTTCTCTCTACGGAACATTTCAAAGGATCCCAAATTTTCAGAATGATGTTAAAGTCAATCTGATTGACCGGCGAAATGAGTCGTGGGATGTAAATTTCATGCTTTTCTCACCACTTCTGATCACACGATGAAACAAATTGAGTCTTGGTTGACAGGTTTGCCTAAATGAACCTCTCACACAGAAAGTCCCCGAAAGGTAAAGAGTGACAGTTTGAGTTGAAGATTCAGCTCACTTTACAGCCTTTATTTCAGAGATAATTTCCAATAGTGGTACGCCTCTAGTCGCTGAAATATGCTGCAAAGCATTTAACTAGCAACCTTTAACAACTTTGATCTGTGTACTTTGTTGTCCGTATAATTCGTCACTCCAAGCCAGCTAGTGACGCTAAAACGTGATTCAAAGGAATACAAAAAGCGGGAATTTTCTGAGCAAACTACATATCGTCAATCAACCATAATCCTGAATGAGTGTGCTACAGTCCATTTCAGTCTCTCTTCTAATTTTCGCTTGTTGTGATCCAAGAACGCTACCGGGACATATAGATGACTAATTCCATTCAGTATTGCAGCACCCGCCAAAAGGAGTGCTCGGAAACAGACGGAACTGATCGAACATCAACTTGTGAAATCAAGTGATTCCAAATTATCAGATGCCGGTGATTCCCAGTGGATAGTACAATCTTTGACTCGGCACTGCATCTACGGGAATGTTATTAGTTATATATTTTATTTAAAGTAGACCGAAGTCATACTGAAGAAAACCAAAGATTCTCTGCAATTTACCGGCGATACACTATGATCCCTCTCTTTCCAGTCGATAACGACAGTTATTATATCCTAAATTCACCTACGAACCATGCATTCTTATCAAGATTTCGGAACACTGGGTGTTCCTCGGCAACTTTCACCTACTTTATGCTTTATACGCGACGAGAGTTTGTCAGTAACTGCTTTTGCGACATAGACTCGCTGTAAATGCTTATTTCGTGATAATTTGAGCTTAGTGTTTATTTGCTATCACTTAAAATCTTTTGAAGCTATTGATAGCTATTGAAGCGAATAATGAAATACAAGTGTTTTCCATTTTATTTTCAAAATTCTGATAATAATCCGTTAACAAAATATTGTAGAATTATAAATGCAAAAAAAAAATGATCGTGTTATATCAGTAAAAACTTCATATTCATATATGCGAATCTCGTTTTGTAATTTTAAATTAGGGAATTTCTAATTACAATTTTCCATCAGCAATTTTCTTTTCTCTGTCGTTTAATCAGTCGTTTAAAAATTTCTCTCCAAAGTCAATTTTCATCTACCTAACTCAAAATAGAATTTTGATGCCATGTTCAGATATCACTGTTTGTAATGGTTTTGTCATTTCTTTGAAGTTAAAATAAATCTCTACATATAATAAAGGAGAATATATATGTAGATGCGCTCTGCTGCAAACTGCTGTATCTAGAGCTACTGAATTTGGAACAAACACCTGTGAAGAGTAGGAAAGCGCACCTCGGAGACGGTTTTTTAAATTTAATTAAAATTTTAATTAATTAAAATTAAAGCGAAATTTTGGCGTTTTTCTTGATAATTTCGGAAAGTAATACAGCACATATATGATTTTTATATTGACTGAAAATTAAAAAAATCATTTAATTAAACTATCAATATTAATTAATTATTATTATTAATTAAAAAATGAACAAATAATTTATCAGTGATAAAATTAAGTCGCTATATAATTTTTATAATTTCTATAAATTTTAGAAAATATTTTTAGTCATAATTTACAACACTACGTTTCATTGTTTCAAATTTAAACCGCATTCAATTTTTAAACAAATATTTAACTGCGAGTTTCTCTTCTATTGTTAAAAGCTAAGGTAATTTAATAATAGATTTTACTTTAATTTTTTATTCCATCAATTTTTTTGTGAAATAAGTAAAAAAATGTCCTCTAACCTAGTAAATATATCAGGAAATATATCCACTAATCTGAAAAATTATTGTTACTACGTTTTAATTATTTTTACCAGAATGTTTTAATTCATTTAACATGTTATTGGACGAAAAAAGTGCAGAGCCATTTTAATGTTAAATTCAAATGCGTATTTGTTATGAGAAATGAGAAAGTGAAGTTGGCACTTATAGCGTGCAATTATATTTTATACGACACGGACAGATTCCATTAGAGATGTTCGTATAGACAATGAACAGGACAGGTGCAACGCTGATAAAGGGATACAAATTAAATTTCCATCACAATTTGACGTTTAAAATTGCTTTGTTAAGGGAATCGTGAATATTAAATTTTACAATCATCCGGCGAACCGGCTAGTTGCCTAAGGAGGCTAATATGAAAGAAAAAGAGCTTGGAATGATATTTTTAAACAATAATCTTTAAAACCTTAAGTAATGGCCAACAAATACACTGAATATAATAGATAATCTAATAACAATAGCCTTTCTTCTGTATGATATTTCCAATATCGCATAACCTTAATATGATACATAAGCAAAATCGTTTTTTACGACCACTAATGATTCAGTAATCTAAACTTCTGATGAAACGTTTTCTCAATAAATTTTGCTGACAGTGCTGATTTATAAATCATATCACACAATATCGATTGCAAATAAAAGTTTAAATACGATTTTATTATGAGAGAAATTAAAATATGTGGTAAATACTTTGAAAAGAAAAATAAAAGAAAGGAACGAATACTTGATCAGAGATTTTTTTGAAATTGCTGGATAAAACGGCTGTTTTGAAAGAAAACAACCACTAAAGATTCCTAAGTCACGTGTCAACCGAATATTATTCTGTTTAAGACAGTTAAAAAATATATAAATATATAAGCGCGAAAGTGAAAAATAGCTAAGAAAATCGTCCTCTAAACATTTTAAAAACATCAATAAATAAGAGAAACTTATCTCCTTCTTAAAGTTGTTTAGCAGCGCTAAGATTGCCCGAAAAATAAAGCTTTTCAATTCAATTCGTCATATGACCTATAAAAGAGAAAAATTCAATTTGATGTTTGAGAATAAAATTCGTTACAAATCTGTATCAATGAAAAATGGAGTGAAACAGTAGACTTCTCAATTCTGACAGTGGATGGTAATTCAATTTCAGTACTGGCGGCATTTTACTTGCTGGAAATTTAAGAAGTCAAAACCCTCTTTCTTCTATTGTTCTTTCCGATCGTTTTTTGAAACCTTCAGGCGGCATTTGAATTCAGAAGAGCTATTTACCAAATATCATAGAGTTTCAGCAGTGATGTATGAAATCTCATCATTCACGGAAATAACAATAGTCAGAGACTTCTGACATATTGAATAAAGAAGTGTTTTTCCCATATATCAGAAAGTGTTTGCTACTATCCTAAGAAATATTTAAGTTGGATATTTTTATGCCCTCCTCCGGCGCAAAGTAGAATTGTGTATGCCCTTCACGAACTCTGTAAATTGTAATCTTTGTCAACTCATCTTAACACAAGTAGAAAAGGTGCGCGGTTAAACTTTTAGATTACGCAAATATCAAGACAGGAAAAAGAGCATTTAACCCGGGAGAACTCGCGAGGGGCATTTTATAACCCCAAGCCCTCTACAAACTCTGATCCCTAGAAAAATTTCACCTGTTCATTTCTTCCTTATCAGTAGTTGAGTTATTCACCTCCCTCTGCCTTTTCTGAGTATTTAGAAAGCATTTCCGGAATTTTTCGTAACTTAATACACGTTTCGGCAGTTACTGGGGTTATGGAATGACCTCGCGCGTCCTTCCGTTTCTTCCACAGATTAGTTATTTCTTCCCGGCTGATAACGTTAGTTCGTTGCTGTCCTTTCCGAATCGAAGTATTTATTTACTGCTCACAATGCCGACTTCATGTGAAAAAGAAATGGAGCGCTTACGTAAACTTACTGCTGAAATTGAAACTGATTAAGATTCATATTTTGACAATGAAGACAATGGACCTGAGGATATTTAAGGAGAGAATTTTTCAGATCATGAAAGTTTCAGCGAACATGATACGGAATCGGAAGAGGACTGAGATTCTGGAAATGGAGAAGTGAATAAGTTGGAATGGTTTTCATCAAAAGATGGTGTAGAATGGAAGAAAACAAAATTTAGGCAGAATATTCGTACTCGTTGTCATAATATTCTGTCGCGTTTACCTGGAACAAAAGGGCTAGCGAAAGATGTGACAAGCTTAGTGAAAAGTTGGGAGTTATTCCTCCACGATAACATGACACAGTTAATTGTAGAGTCCGTAAATATATTTATTAAGAAATCCGCACTAAACTTTTCACGTGAAGAGAAGTACGAAAAACATTCCCTCTAGAAATCCGTGCTTTATAAGTTGATAATATTGGAGTAGATTTGATTGTGTTAAGCACTGTATTATTAATGTCTAAAAGTCAAAAGAGTTATTTTTCCAACTAAAATATAATGTTTTTAACAGCGCAACGTTGAATTTCAGTCTGGGGTCATTCTATGACCCCCGCGCGTCTTAACGTTCGTTAAGGAGGCGCGTGTTCTCTCGGTTTAAGCTTTTGCTTACGGGATATACAGATACTGCACCAGTAGAAATTTGAATTCTATTATTAGGGTCTGGGGCATCTGCTGTATAAGTAAACAGTGAGGATTTCAATCCTCGCGAATTTCACCGTGGCTGTGCTCCAATCACAAACTGATCGATTTACTTTTCAGTTCTACTCATTTATCTAGTTTATGATAGGTAGTTTAATTGCTAATAAGGGAAAAGAAAAATGTATACTTCACGGTCCAGCTTAGAGAACTGAAGACTCCGTTCCAAAATTACTTGAAGAGAGAAAAATATACCTCCTGGTTTTCTATCTAAATTCCCGTCCTTAGAGGGTTTTAGTTTTCCTCTAGCTCATATTCTAAAGGTTCAAACGCAAGATATCATCAAGAAAGAGAAAGGGAGTGTCTCCTCCCTTTCTCATGACACTAGATGATATGATATGTGTAGTCCTACGACATTCGCCTTGTTTAAGTTTTCCTGTCTAACTTCATTAGCTAGAAATTCCACTGTCCCTGGTGGTATTAGTCTTGATCTGTCTCTACAGTCCGAAGGTACAAGATCCGCAAAGACTGCATTGGCCAGACTTCGCAGTGGCCATATCAAAAGCTTGAAATTCGTCAACAAAGAAAAGACTTATTCCTCTTGTCCTTGTTTCTGTCCTGCTTCTCCTGCTATTGTCATTGGCGCCTCTGCGAGGCTGCTGTGGAGTGAGAGGGGAAATGGACTTGTAGTACTGTTAGAGCTACATGGTATCATGGACCTGGTCTAGTATTTGGAACAGGGAGGCATGAAACAACAACAACAACCACCGTCCCATATGAGAGGATGCAGTAAACAAGGAAATAAAACCTCTTGAATGTTGATAATAGAATAGACAGAATTGGGATGGTGATTCCAATCCCACTTAGTCTAGTATAAATATTCAAGTCCACGAATAAAGAACTTATGATAAAAGGATAACATGTGTTGCCCAATGCAAGTAGCACAACATGTTGCACTATATTGTGAAATATTGTTCGATATTATATAATATTATAAGATATTGTGCAATGTTACAATATGGGGTGCAATATTATAAGATATTATAAGATATTGTACAATATTATAAGATATTGTACAATATTAT
>BGPR01000978.1:195420-283336 GCA_013235015.1 Araneus ventricosus | reverse complement strand
TATTATAAGATATTGTACAATATTATAAGATATTGTACAATATTATATAATATTGTGAATATTGTTCAATATCGGCCACTATTGTACAATATCTTTGTGCTACTGGGGAAGTAGACCCGAAGTCTTTTGCTACCACCGAGGTAACAAAAAAACTGATTTATCTCTTATATGAGTTATGATGTTTACATGGGTGGTATAAATTCTCGAGCAAACAGCCGATTCCAGAGGAATAATTCCTTGCTAAAACGTGCATCGGTCTACCGGTTTCTGAACAATGATAGTTAAATGTGAAGCCTAAAGATAAGACCCCAAAACTTTTTTTTATCTGATTCATGTCTTAAGCCATGCCATTTGTTAACTTACTATTCAACTGGTGGATTAGAAAGATATTTGTTTCATGGATCATTAAAAGCCTGATGGCTGACTTGTAAGGTATTCGTACCAGCTCGTATTCAGACGGAATACTTTTATGGTGCAATATACCGCCCTCAATGAACTGGTTAAAAGTATGCTAAGAAAATCTGTCTTCCAAAGAATTTAAAGCAATAAAGAGTTTCCTCTACTGGTTAAAGAAAGGTTTCATTTCGTAAGTAGAACAGATCATGTAACTATGGAACAGAATGCATCCTACAACTATATTAAAATTACTGCATTTCAGAAAAGATTATTATTAGGTATGCAGTAAAAATTCCCATGAAAAAATCTATTAGCATGTGGTAGATTTAAAGAATATGAAATATTCATAAAAAGTTTAATGATATGCAATCAAGATGAACTTCTCAGCTTTATATTAGTATTTTTAGTAAACAATTTTATAACCATTAGGACATAGTCTTTATGCACAAATAAGTTAATAAACGGCTTTCAGATGTAAAAAAATGTACTCAAAAATGATATAGGAGAATTCAGTTGGAAGGTTATAGGCATTTGAATAGATCTTCCATAAATTATAAGACAAAATACAGTAACTGGAGACATGCAGAGGGGCACAATTAGTATTATTAATTGTATCCGTATAAATTGGAAAAACATACGTAAAAGGGAAATTAAAAGGCAGAACACATTCAGATTTATAAATGTTTATACAAAAAAAACGAAGCAAATTGATAGATTTTAATGTATCCAGGTATAAAAAAGAAAAAAGTGTGAAATATTGAAAAAGACGGAGAAAATTTAAAAAAGAAGCATATGAAACCAGACGACAACAGAATTTTCAATTTTTACGTAATATGAAAAAAATGCTTTCAGTTATTCTTCAACAGAGCTCAAAAATTTATTCGAACTATATAATGATGCAGAAATGAGGAGATTTTGAATGAGCGCACTTGTTTCGCAAGCAAATTCGATACTTGACAATATCAAATAATTGACATCCTGAATTTCGCCACTTGATAAAGCAGGAATACAGGGCATTAGACGAAATCTTGGTAGGGATTAAATTAGGAATTAAAATGTTAAATGCCAGATATAACCTGAATTATCTTAAAATTAGAAACTAAATGATTAGTTTTTAATCCTTCGGTATTCGCGACTAGTATATAGGTAACGTTTGGTGAGCCGATTTCTCAGATCACATGCTTTTTTTTATTATCTACAGATTCTTAAGTTTTAATGTTTATCATTAAATAGTTAAAAAATATTGGTTTTTGTACAAACTATTTTATTTTCACAATATTCCTAATGTATCTCACAAATTTCTTGCAAATCGTTCTCATCGCAAAGATACTATTTAGAGACTACCGAGAAGTTAGAGAACTACCATTTGTCGCGCAAAATTTAGGCAATTATTCGCAATTTCTAAAGGATATCATCTTACTACGTTAAATCTATTTTGTAGTAAACAATTAGAATAATTGCAACTTAAAATAAGTAATCAAAAAATTTAAAAGAATTAGGAAAAAACTCGACTTTTGACGAACCTATCTGAAGAATCAGAATTATGGTTTTCCGCGTATGGCTATAGATGATTGAAGGCGAAATTTCGTTTCATTTCCACAATATTCCAAAAGCATCTCTCAGATTTCTTGTAAATGGTTTGCATTGCAAAGATGCTTCTTTTTAGAAGCCCAAGCTCTTGAAAGCTTTTGAAGATATATAACAGGTCGCGAAGTGTGGACCTATTTGAAGAATAAACAGAAAAATATATTGAAACGGTTTGAGAGATTGTGCTTGGAAAAACTATATGAATGGATTTAGTGAATGAGGATATTTGAAACAAGCCATACCAATCAATGATGGCCGTTTTTTTGTTTTTTGAAGGCATATAATAGAGTTTTGAGATACTCAATATGATACTCAGAATTAGTTTCTTTGCTTCTTTTGTAAGCCAATCAGCACCTTATTAGTGTGACTTGGAACAGAAGAAAAACAATATAACATTATCCGACTTTTTAAAACAAGAAACGGTCATACCAATCAACGATGGTCGTTTCTTTTTTTTAAATATGTCTCTTTTTTTAAATTTTAAATATATTTAATAGAATTTTGAGATACTCAAAATGATACTCCAAATTAGTTTCCTTGCTTCTTTAGCAAGCCAATCAGCATCTTCTCAGTATGACCTGGAACAAAAGAAAAACAATTTAACATTATCCGACCTTTTCAAACAAATATAAATTTGTACTGTAGAATTCGTGTGTTATATTTTTGCAGCATTCTGCATTGTTTGAATATTAAAAGAAAATGGCGTCTGTGTATATGCTGAACAACTTAATGTCATTACAATACATCAAATTACTGTAAGCAGCAGTTTAGTTCCAGTCCTTAAATTTGTTGAAAGTTTTCAGAGCAATAAGTGATCAAAGTTTTAGCTATAAACATAGACAGGCACAAAATTCTTTTTACTTGCAAATCGCTCATGCTTTATAATAAGGTAATTTTTTCCTCGTTGTATTCGTACATAAGAAAGGAGTGAATTGAATATTCATATTGTATTAGTAAGTTGAAAATAATTTTGATCTATTTTAGCATATTCAAATTAATACTCTCTTCATTCAGCTTTAGCTACCCAATTTCCTCTTTTCTTCAAAATTAAGAACAGAACGAAACCAAATTTGATAAAACTTGGTTTCGATAGTTATCCATGTGTCTTTTAACGTAGGCATGTGCAAAAACGCGTGATTTCAAAGATGAAATTGCACTTGTCTCCAGGTTTCAGTAGTAATAACAAATGAGCATGTAGAATATAATTATATATATTAAATATATGATATTTTTGTCCTCGTTTCTTGAACAAATTTACGTAGTGATACGAAAACGCGTAATTTTTTGAGTAAGCCGTGAGAAATGTATGAATTAGCAAAGCAATGGAAAATTTTGAAAATATATATTACCGTTTGTCCCATATGATAGAAGACAATCTGGATAGAAACAGTCTATTCCCGTCAATAATTTATCTGGACATGTTGTCAAAAATATAACGTATCACCGGTATATTTAATTATTAAGATTAATATTGAATATAAGACAGATGAGTTTTGTGTGTTTCCATACATTTCGGAATAAATGCATAATAGATTCCTTGTTTTTTATGAATCGGACGACTAAATTTGGACAAGGAAAAAAATAGCAAATCGATCAATTAAAGTTGGGAGTTGGAAATAAATATAAATGAAGAGAAGCGGTAAAGTGTGCCGACCAAAAATTATAACAGATAATTTTTTTTCAACTATTGCTTAGTGAGACAACGTCGCTTAATGGATCAAGTAATGGAAGAATCAAACATCATGAAGATGTAACTAGAAAATGCTTAAAAGTTTAAAATATTAAAGCAGGACTAGTGAATAAAATTTTTGAAGAATCCCCATTTTTGTGATTAATATTATTAAATATTTAAAATTTCCTTAAAAATTAAGAAAACATTTAAGCAAATAACATATTCACTTTTTACAAACTTGTTGAAAATGACATTTTTTCAACACATGGTTACTTTTATTTCAATACGTAAGTTAAATTAAGTCATTTTCCAAAACATTAATTCTTACATATACTTTCCGTTTCTATAGTTATAACTATTCATGTAAGTTTCAGATATGAACCGGTTTCAATACCAATTTTGTGTTTTCACTCTTCTATTATCCATATCAAATATTTATCTTTAACTGCTAGAAATTTAAAGATTTCAAATAGGAGAAAAAAATCATATTCCTTTTATCTTTTTTTTTATTTAAAAAAAAAGATGCTTCTGAAATAAAATGGAAAAATTTTTCGAGACAATAGTTTTTATGCACTGGTAAAACATATTTAATAGGAAAAATGAGAAATATTACACATTTAATTAATATTTATTAGCTATCCGAAATGAATAAAATGAGTTTTTATGAATAGTGAGTTTTTGAATAATCACTCCTTATCGAAACATTTTGAGCTGTTTATCGAAAATTCATCAAAATTCCATCATAGAATTTCCTGCGATTGTAGCATTAGCATTAATGTTTTGTAGATAAACTTTATTAAACACAATAGAAAATAATTCAGCACTTTATATACAGTTAAAATTTACTATTCTGCTAATTAAAGCAGTTTTGTGTCGATAAAATTTCTTCGTCAAAAGTTCTTAATTAAAATACAGGCGAAGAATTTCTATATCATTTAACAACTTTTTCTTGGATTTTATTTTCATGTTTGCTTATTCAAACTCTATCTAGTTTAAAATACCAGAAATGCTCTATGAAAATTATTTTAATATAATTAATTTATCTATTTCACTTCAAGAGTGGAAATTAATGAATTTTCAAACGCAGAGTTTTGAAAATGGAGCATTTTGAATGTTTATTATTTTCTATTGGAATTACAGGTATGAACGTAAAAAATAAATGAAAACCGAAAACCACAATGCCATATGTTTTTTTCACAATGGCAGGTAAATGTCCGATTCCTTAAGAGTGTGACAAAATTTCACAAATACCCCATCTATTAATATCCTATTAAAAACGATGTGCTTTAAAGAAAGTTATTGTGGTCATTTAGGCGTGCTATTTTGTTTTATTGTCGTTTCAACAGATGTGTTTCATTTAATTTCTTGCTTTCTGGATTTTTTTTATACTAAATGATTTAATTCAATAATGCATTCGGTGGAATGGGTCGTCATGAATGCAGACTTACATAAACAATAGCAGCTGCCAAAACACTTTTTCAAAGATCAGTTAACGCCCCTGTATATATTTGGATGTGTCGTTGGAAGTATAAATACTTTTCTCAATCACTGATGTAAATTTGAATTAGTAATTGAATAGAATCTACGACACGAATAATTTTACAAATATTCACCTTCATCCATCCAAACAGGAAAGAAGCCTAAAGGATGTAACAGAGGGTTGCAGGTGGTGTAATTTAATATTTACGACTAAAATGCAACCTTACGAAAGACTTTATTTTTTAAATTTATTTGTTTTCGAAAGGAAAAATGTTTCAAAATTTAGTTATCCACTGTATAGAAAATTTAGAAATTTTATAATATATTTTAATTTTTAGGAAGTAAAGTAGAATTAAACCCCGGTTAACCGAACTCGGGTTACCCGAAATGCCTCAGAAATCGCAAATCGAAGAAACACGTGCTGTACTACAAGGAAATAATCCCGAAGGCGAAGCTTTTTTGCAACGAAATGCCTCAGAAATCGCAAATCGAAGAAACACGTACTGTACTGCAAGGGAATAATTCCGAAGGCGAATCTTTTTTGCAACGATATCACCACTTTTTTAAAGCCCCTCTAAGAAGGTCAGTTATTAATTTTAGAATGCTGAGATTAAAATTAATGGGTGTTAACACTAATTATTATGATAGTGTTTACCAGTGCTTGGGGCACTGCACCCGAACTTGCCGGTGCAAATGTTTCGCTCGACGGAGGGTTAACTTAAACGAACATAATTATAGCCTACAAAGAGAGTTTTGAAATTGTTTTACAATTCAAAACTTTTCAGAGTTACATACTGTAATTAGATACAAAATAGTAATAGATGTTCATTGATTAACCGAAAAAAATCGTTATCCGTAACGGCTTCCCCCCTTTATTTCGATTAACCGAGATTGTACTGTACCTCAGGTCTCTGTGCATTTCATGAAGTTAAAATCGAAATATATAAGGAAAACCATTTCAACGTATTAAAAGAACTCATAAGTATTTTGCAGATGATTTTTTATACCTGGACAATGAATGAAAATGCGATACGTCTGGTAAGGAAATGTATGGTATTTTAAAATTTTAAATATATTTTGATGTGATGCACAGATTCCATTTCCTCCCAATGAGAATCCGTATATATCCTCTGTGGATTCAAAAGACGTACTAAAATATCTTTCATACTTCGAAGTACTCGTGTATTATTCATAATGAATTTCATTTCGGGCAATTCTAATTGAAATATAAAGGAATTAGAATGAATAGAAAATTCGTGAAAATTTTTATTTTTTCCATATCTAATTCATTTACTGATTGAAAACTTTATTTTAGATAGCATTGCATTAAAATGGCTTGGCAAAGTTTCTAAAGTGTCGACAAGATGCTTTTTCTTTGGTGTCTGATAAACTATTCGGCGTAGATAGCTTTAAATAAAAAAAATATCAAAGCTTGTTGAACAAATCAATTAACGAGCAGCATGCGAAACGTTACTGACTGAAATAATGTAATCAAAAGTAGAGCTGGTTAAAAAATTTATTTCCACTGAATATTTTCTAACCATAGTTGCATCTTCAAATTGAAAGCATTACGCCGCCGATGAGAAATTATCTTATGCAAAGTCGATTAAATTACTCGAATTAGTTCCCAACCCGGCGAAAGTTACGAAAAATTTCAAGGAAACTGTCGCTAGTGTATAAAATATATTTGATCACTAATCTAGCAGAATGTAAGATTTGTAATCAAATGCTAATTGAATTAAAAATTAAAAAAAACAATTATATACACCTGTTTACTTATAATATTAAAAATATGGACTCAAAAAGAAAAGTTTTCAAAATGAAAGTAGAAAAATTCACACATGAGGAGCGAAACAGAAAACAAAATCGCAGACAAATCAATTTCTCCACTCCATTTTAACATTGCGACAAAAAATAATAACAATAAATGTTTTAGGAATAATATATAGGCCTAAAATTACCTTTTCGATCACAGATGATTTGAATCCTCATATTTACTCCTCCGAGGCGTAAATATGAGAAATTTTCATGACTAATAATTTTCGAGAGTATTTTTAGAAATTTATATGTTTATAGTTTTTAAAGTACTGAAATATTATTTGGAATCCGAGCATTTTTCATTTTTAAAAAATGAAAGTCAACAAGTTAATTTTTGATTAAGATATATTGAAAGAGTTTTTTATCCGTAAAACATAATATATACAGTCATTTATTTCCTGACAGATGCGTATAACTATTTGTCATCTAATATAATTATTTTTCTTCGTTTTTCCCTTTTATGTTATATAGGTAAGAAATCTCTGAAATGTTCGGCTCTCAATACTTTCTAAAATGTATCATGAAATTTAAAATACTTGAGATGACAAACCATTCTTTGAAATTGTATTACTTGCAATAGCTACTTTGAGCGCATAGTCTCTGAAATGCAGTTGAAAAGAAACTAGAGAAATTTTAGAAAAGTAATATTTGAAGTTTGCAAAATGGCTGTGCCAATATGTTTTGTTAGAAATAACTTTAAGAGCAGTTTTCAAAAAGTAAACATGGCATTTATACAAAAAAAAATTTAATGAAAAATTAATTTGCTGAGTTTTTATAAAATTCCCTAAATTTGATACCTGACCAAATTTCAATTGTTTTATCAATTTATTTAGAAAGACATGCACAGTAATTTATCTTTACCACAAATTGTTTTAAATTTATCGGATATTATAGGTTCATACTTTATGTTAATGTCATGACTTATTAATCACCGAAGAAAAATTTTAACATATTGATGCACGTCTGTAATGGGATTTCATTTCCTGATTTTATATGATTCCATTACATCCAGCATATTTGCTACTTCTTAGCTTTCATATAACTTTCATGCTGAAGAAAATGAGATATATGCTTTGTCCACGTTCGTTGTACCATAATATTTTATTATATACATTTGTATAGAAAATGCGGCACGAATCATTACAGAATCTGCCTTTATGATGCATTTTTTTTTATGAATGCTTACTGAAGTGCAGAAATTTCATTTATTTATATATTTTCTGAGCAAGTACAAAAAAAGGGATAAAAGAAGAAAAATCCACTTACTCATTCACATAATCAGTTCTGAGCTAAGCATAATCTCTCCAAACAGTGAAGCTGAAAACTACAAAAACTTTACACTGTTTATTCTAACAAAAATGAAAAAAATATGTCTTCAGCTATTTTTCATTTTTTCTATTGTTTATCCAATCTAAAGAGCAAAGCTGATGCATAACATTTTCATAAATATTCTTCTTTCGTTTTTCTATTATTTTCGAGCAAATCCTAAACTCTGAATTTCTGCTCTTGCAAATGCAATGACAATGCAAATGAGTAGGATGTTGTTGCGTCACGCTAAGTTCCTGAATTGAAAAATCACCGCCTTCGCTTAGAGCTCTGAATGCAGCTCATTTGCAATGATTATTTCCTGTGGTTAGCTCTCCAAATTGGCGATTATTCTCGCCTTTTCTTCGTTAATTTAGGGCAGCATATTGAGAAATTGGCCCGAAAGTATCTGAAATTGACTTCTGTAATTTGGAAGAGGAATGGTATTTCTCAAGAAGTTGGATAATCTTAACTGTTTGCCTTCCAAATCATTATATTCACGAAATACATTTGAACTCGCGGCGTATTGGCTGATTATCTGAAATGAAAAAGTAAAATAAGCTAAAATTATTGTGACAGTTATGGTAACTGAATTGTATGAACCATTAATTAAAATGTCTCATTTACGAAAAGTCTTAAAACTTGTTTTATGCATGAAGAAACTGTGCAGAATTATTGATTCATAATGCAAACCAGTTAACCCTTTCGCGCTCATTGGTTTCACAGTGAAACCACACATTGAGCATTTGTTTACAGCTCATGGATTACACATAGCTTAATTTTTCTTTCATAACTTAAGAGCCAGAGATATAGGCCAACTTATATAAAAATTCCAGTTCAATACCCGTAGTATTCAGAAAGATATCGACATTTCAATAGTTAAGTTGCTTTTGATCTCTAAGAGAAACAAAATGATGAGGGTTCTTGCACAAATTGATATTTTTTAAAATTGAATCTTCGAAAGTAGTATTCAATTTTACGAAGGTTGAATATCCTGAATACTCACGTATACTTATAAATTAATACATAATTGAAATCGCATTTCGGTGATAACTTATTCGGTGGAAAAATAGGCCGTTATCGTTCCATGGCTTCGCTGTGAAACAACATATTTCTTGAAAATAAAAAAAAAATGCTAACTTTATTTCCTTTACATATTTATGATCAGCTAAATGTATAAAACTCATTTTTGAAATATTTTTTTTTAATTTTCAAAACGAAACATGTAGTGAACTTGAAAGGGTTAAAAGAGAAAAATGGAAGGACGAATCTGAAATGCTGCTGATTCTAATCATAAAAATTCCATTTAGAAACAGGAAGTCTTCATCCATTGAATTTCATGCACAAATTTTTCTTTGATTTCGTCAAGTCTAAAAGTTAATCTGAAACAAAATTTTGAATCTTTGCTTTAAAACAACTGCAAGATAGTAGTTCCATCATTCAATTAAAGTGCATAATAATTGCCACATGCAAGAATACGCCTCATGAAGCACCAATATTTTCAAAGTATCTACACAGTTTCAGATTACACAAATAGCTGACTATTATACATGAGGCAGATCACAACAGAAGTTGATGCTTCTAAGAGCTTCAAACGAACCCTGAACAGATAAGACAATTATTGCTGGCTTATTGACAGTTCCTGGCTCTCTAACTCCGTCAAATATTGGCAAATCTGGATTAGTGTCTAATGCTATCCCTGAACAGCGAAAATTATAAACTATAGTGAACAACCCAATTAGTTATATTTTTCAGAAATGTATATATGAATTTGTTGCCAGATTTAATATTTTTTAACTAATCTCAAGCATCTTGCACCTGACGATTAAGAAATGCACAGATGACTGAATGTTAGCTACAGACAATATTTACCATTATTGTTATAATTTGTGATCTGCAAGACGATATGTCATATTTTAAATCTTCTTTAAGAGAGTCTATTATAAGGAGAGATCAGAATTAAAAGGACCAAGTCCATGAGATTCAATTCTGAGGAAACAACACTCAGTTGATCAGCTGCATTTAAAATAACAGCGGACCTCTAATTGTTCATGTTGTCTAGTGCATAAAAATTGAGCTATGGACTTGAATGTTCATTTAACAGAAAATATAACACTTATAAACTACCGCTAGTTCAAAACGGACAAAACATGGACTTGGTCCACTTTAACTCTGATCCCTTCATATGTCTCATAATTAGCTCCCTGATATCTCTGCTCACATGTTCCTTTTTACCTGCAATATCATAACCTTAAATTTTATGATTAGATATATAAAATATATTTCTTTTTGTAAATATTATTTTATTACCAAAACCCTTAGAGGAAAAAATAAGGACGATTTGTTGAAATCCGTCCTTCAATGGGAAGTATAGAGACAGGCACATTATAAATAACAAGCGATAATAGTAGTGATGTAGGATCCATCAATTTAGTATTATTTATTGCTTCTCCATTTGAAAAAGATACATCTCATTAGTTATCTGAAAGAGTCGTTAGAATTATCCAAAATCATCTCCCAAAGTGAATGTTCTCCCCTCGACTTTCTTGTATTCGGACTTCGACCGTCTGCGTCATAATATGGCGTATTTGTTTTAATCTGTGTAACATTGTGATAAAAATCGAATATGCATTTTGCACCCTGGTATATACTTTCTCTTTGACAGATTAAGTAAAACAATTGATACAGATCTATAATTTTAGTGTTAAAATTAGATAATGAATTTCATTTATCTTGCTTGCAACAGTTGAGTGTCATCACGTTCACATTTACACGAATAGACATACCGAAAGAGAGTCAAAACTAGGATATGTTTGATCTAAGACATGCTATAGATCAACCATCCTGATAATAAACTCGCATGCAGAATTTTATCAATCTAGCTGGTAACATTTTTGAGTTATCGTGTTCAAGTGCACAGGGACTTAACGTAAACGGATTTCATCCATAATTTTATAGAAATCCACAATTTAATGTTGAGACCGCATAGTTAGTTTCATCGCCGAATGTTTTTGTTTCTTGACATCTTACTCACAAAGCTACAGAAATATTATTTCTGAGTCGGTGACGTCTAAAAAGTCTAATTGTGCGTTTTATAACTCATTTAGTTTATCGTGCCCCGAATAGATTATAGTTACGATTCCAAATTGTTAGAATAGTTTTTCCTTTTATATTTCTTATACGAGAAAGTCAAAACACACCCCCGGTATTTTCTACTAATATTTCTTCTGTTTATGTTTTTCCTTCATCATTGTTGGAAATGCAATCGAGAAGTGTCAAGCCCATCCACTAGCGATAAATATATTTAAATATTTATTTCGTTGTGAAAATGTTTTCCCACATGATGTATCATATTTTTAAATAGTTCCTCTAAAGATGGCATAAGTTGTTGATAGGTACGATTTCAAAGGAGTACAAAAAACATAAATATGTACTAATTTTGTTTTTTAATTATCAATGAGCTTGAATTATTTCTGGCATAAATAGGCCAGAAATAATTTTGTGGACTGTTAAGAAGACGTATGTTTGTTTATATTAGCTTAATTATTACGTGAATACAGTAGTAGCCAATGAAAATGCACCACCCTAGATTTTGAGATATTATATACACAAGGTAGATAAGGTCACTTAAAGGGTGACTTAATTTTAGAAACGATGATGCAATCATGCATCCCTCAAGTAAACCGCTAAAAATTACCTTCTATTCAATAGTATTTATTTGTCCAAGTGAATTTATGATCCCATATTCATAAAAAACTGAATGATAAATAGTGATCCATGATAACCCTATTAGCAAAAGATATTGTACGATATCCTCACGATGTTATTCGATATTCTGAATACCGCACAATATCGTGAGGATATTGTAGCAATATTGTACAGCATCTTGTGCTAATAAGGAATAATGCATTTTTATAGATCACTATTGTATCTTATAACGCTTTTCTGAAAATTTCCAGGCAGTTTACTTTAATAGAGATTGTGATGTAATGAAAATTATTTCTTTTATTTTTGACTTTATCATAGCGTAGAAACTTTTAACAGTATTTAAAACCCACAATGTTCTAGCCATCTTGTAATATGTGGATAAAGATTATAATTTCAAAAATACTTCTACTCCGTTCTGAACTATGTTTTATATGCATAATTTATTTGCACGATGAATTCGAGTTATTAACAAATCTAGAAATGAATGAAATAATATAATTTCACATAGTTTTATAAGTGAAAAAGTTTAACAAAAAAGGCATGTCTATTTACATATGAATTATCTCTTTAGTATTTGTCCCAGCTTATCTAAAAATGTTTGGCTAAGAAATATAGAGATCCTGTGCAGCAAATAATGAAAATGGAAATCAATCACTTTTTCCTCCTATTACTGATTTAAACTACATACGTATTATATATTTATAACATTGAAAAGTTCATCGATTAGAAATATCATAAGAAACTATAATGCAGGTATTTCTCTTTTATAAATCTTCCAAAAATGAATAGATCTATTTTGAGAGAAAAATCAGTTTTCTTTTGATTTAAAACGACTGATTTACAATGCTCTAACTAACAACATTTACAATTCTTCTATAAACATCACAGCAAATTTCAAAGCACATAGTCCACCATGAAATACAAACAAATTACCTGCTCCTGCTTCTACAATCTAAGTATTATCTTTACCATCGTCTGACATAAAGCCATGAAAGCCAATATGCGATATGCATGAAAAATCAGTCAATTAGTAATAGCATGAAGAATTTAATATCTCTTTATTTAATCTTCCAAAAGCAAATTATATTGAGTTTGAGAGAGAAATTAATATTCCTTTACAGCAAAAAACCTATTATTTCAATGTAGAAGATGTTTACAAAGCTCATCTAAGAACACAGGAAATTTCAAAACGCCTCATCCACCACGAAATTTAAACATTTCTCCTATTCCTGCTTCTCACAGACGAGCAAATCGTCGAAGTAGTCTCTGTACCATTGTCTGGGATAAAGCCTGGCATGTGTTCGCAATAGAATTTGCATGATATTCCGTTTCGTACTTTGGTTCCAATAAGCCTGCTAATACTACCTGATTTCTAATTCAGTCGAAACAATATGGGAGCTTTGCAGTTTGACTATGTTACTCACTTTACAACTCTAATCAAGGAGTGTTCTTGAAAGTTCGCACTTCGGATAGCATTAGACACTAATCCAGCTTTGCCAATATTTGACGGAGTTAGAGAGCCAGGAACTGTCAATAAGCCAGCTATAATTGTCTTATCTGTTCAGGGTTCGTTTGAAGCTCTTAGAAGCATCAACTTCTGTTGTGATCTGCTTCATGTATAATAGTCAGCTATTTGTGTAATCTGAAACTGTGTAGATACTTAGAAAATATTGGTGCTTCATGAGGCGTGTTCTTGCATGTGTCAATTATTATGAGCTTTAATTGAACGATGAATGCAGAAGCTTTCATTTGAATGCCGCATGTTGAAATTAAATCTTTAATGAATTGAATCTATAAATGTTAAAATAGAAACGCATTTATTAAACGTGTGAAATATAAACAAAATCTAAATCGTAAATATCTAAAAGCTATAAGAGTTAATTTTTTTTAAATTATATTAATTATTTATCTCATCATGAAAAGAATGAAACAGATAAAAGATACAACGGAATATGATAAAGAATAACGTATCTACTAACAATATTTTAACCATTTTTCATCAATTTTATCTATAATACATAATCAGAAAAAGGAGCATGGTTTGAAACAGGCATCATTATAGAACATTTAACATAAAAAAATGTAAAAAAAGATCTATGTACATCTAAGAATTATAAGAGGTATCCAAGCATTAATATTTTAAAGAAAATTCAAATTTCAACATTAAACTTATCATCGCCAGACTTAGGTTATGATTTTAAACCTACAGAAAATTTAAATCTATATTTAAATGCAATGTTTGCAGAAAGATCCAAACACTTTTCAAATAAGGCGAATTGTTATTTGTATGAAATGGTAAAATGATATAATTTAATTCAACGCTAGAACAGTAATGGTTGAATGCAGTAGTCGGCGAAAATAGTAGGATTCAGCAGAAACATCTTCAAATTGCTTATTCCGAAAATCGCAAAAAGAGCAGCTGTTAAATAATTACAGTTATTAAAAAAACTGAATAGACCAAAGCTGTGGTAGTGTGATTAGTTATTTTTGTGCATATTTTCTTAACTCTGTATCTTGTAGCGCAAAAGTTGACCAGTACCCCTTCCAGGAAAGCATTTTTCTTCACAAATTCTTTGGATTTTAGCCGATGAACAGAAGCTTCATATTCTTCTAAATAGAAATAAATCTTTTTCCTTCTTTAAGTCGTTAAATTCTATTCCTTTCAAATTTGCGGTTTGAGACCTTTCCTTCTTTGCTTTGTCTAAATGAGACAAGGTACAACAGCAGAACAGCATTTTCAAATCTAAAAATAAATATTAGATAAATATTAGCAACAATGCATCAACATCATCAATTATATAAAATTTAATTTATCTAAAAAAATTTTTTACTAGATAAATATATTTTACAATTCCCATATGTTTTAATGATAACTATAAATAAATTAATCCGAATCAGGATTTTACGAATTTTATACAAATCAGAACCATGAAATTTCTGTATGTAAGAGAACAAAAGTTATAACATTTTAAAAAATTATAAACGTACTCTAACATACATCCAATGGTAAAAAGTTTAATATTTTATGAGCACACCATTCTCCACTCGAAACATATCATGTTGAGACGGTATCTTTAAACAAATATTTGAGAAATCAGTTTGAGGGACTGAGATGTCTTTTTCTTTTTTTTATCGATGCTGAAAATCAGAAGAAACGAATAAAATATAAAGAAGATTTTTTTTAACTGTTGCTTACTGTGGTAAGAAAAGGTATGAATGACTTTCTGTTCGTTGAAGATGAGCTGAATAAATTTCCTTTATATTTGAAGCAAAAAAGAAATTGTAAATATTATTGTTTTTACTTTTTCCGAAGACAGAAAGAGCTCTTGATGTATGTGAAAAAAGCCAAAGCCTTCTTTGCTAGCTGTCGAATGTAAACTCCATCGAAATTCTTCAAGACTTTTTATAAGAACACCTCTAGATTTATCTAAACGTACATTCTTTTTTCTCTTTCTGTAAGGAGGAGCACATTTGTATTGCTCTCGGTAAACTATCTCATTTCATGAAAAAGCAAAATATTTGCATCAAAATTTGTATCAAAAATTTAAAATGTCATTAAACGAGAAATTTAAAAATTAAAATTAAACCAATTTCAAAAGTGAACAACATCATATTGAAATATAAAAATTTGAAATTCTATAAAATGATCTTTATCAGTATTATGAAAATTTTATCAGTGCGAGCTTTTCTGATATTTTCACTGAGCATAATACCTTGTAGCGTATTTTCTACTCCAGTTTTATAGCGGTTCGTATAGATTTCATTTATTTACCCCTGATGAGCATCTATATGCTTTTACCGATAAACTACAGTCTTTGTTTATCCATTTGACACGTCACGTGATCCTTCAGGAATGCGAAAACATGTGGAATAAATGATATTTAAAATCAACTATCACGTGATCATTGTTTCCGCTGTAACATTGGAACAAATTGTTCGATAAAAATGTTTTTTATACCATCTTAAAGTTCAAATTTAACCTTTGCAATAATATTAATTTTATTTCAGTGACATTTTTCTTTCAATTTTTATTAATTTTTTAAAATTTAATAACTTTTTACGTGCAGACGATTTTGAAACAACGCAAATTTATACCTACTTCGCCACTAGGAAACGGTTAGACTTTGAACTAATTTATCTTTCTTTCTGAAAATTTTGCTTATGTTTATAAATATCTATACAATAAGGCAGAAATTACATGTATCTGTCTGTCTGTCGGTCGATTGGTTGGTCACAAGAACTCCTCCTAAATGGTGAACGGTAGCGACATGAAATTTACACACGGCATTCTAGAGCATATTTTTCGGTCAATCGTGCTATTTTCAACTTTCAGAGTTAATTAGTTCTGAAAATATTTAATTAAATAACGAACATTAGCCGCTTTTAAGCCTAATGCTTAGACGTTTTTTGCCAATAACTTCTGAAATCTTTATTAGACAACAATTATTTTTATGTCATTTTAAAGACCAGAAAATGATCTTTTTAATGCTATTAATTCCATTGCGATGAGATGTTTTCTCTGATTGCTATAAAGGTTTAAAAATATTTTTTAACGTAATTTCTAACAATACTTTTTATTCTTATAGAAATAAATCCAAGCCAAATTACTGTTTCGCGCGCGGGCTTTTGCCAGTGTTAAAGTTAATATAAGAAAATATTGCATTCTTTAACCATAAACAAAAAGGGAGACTTTACACTTCCGGTTTCCTGTTGTGGTAGCATTTACAGCATTTAATATCGTTACACAGTGATCCCATGACATTAGTGAATTATTCTCTCGATGTTTTGTTTAATTTTCACAGTGAGATATTACAGAATATCCTTCTGTAGATACGGTGATGGGCATTAACAAGGAACATCATATTCTGTAGAGCTCTTCAAGATCTTAGAATTGTCAGGGGCAACTTCCGACAAGCCGAGATTGAAAGTCGGTGTGCCAGTACTACTAATGCGTAACCTCGATATACCGAGACTGCGCAATGGCACACGGTTACAAATTACACACCTAGGTACAAACATCGTGAAAGCTACTATTATGACTGATATCGGGAGAAGAGAGAGTGTTTTAATTCCACGCCTTCCGATAACACCGAAGGATTTATCATCTCAGTTCAAAAGGTAACAAATCCCTTTAAAAATTACATTTGCGAGGCTCAGGGCCAGACACTGAAAGTGACAGGCGTACATTTGGAAAAACCATATTTTACGCACGGGCAACTATATGTGGCGTGTTCACGTGTGTCCAGCCCACACAACCTCTACATGCTTGCAAATAACGTGGTATACAAAAGTATATTAGCATAGATAAACAATTTGCATATCTATATCAGCATACATGTACAGTATACTCCTGTCAGCCGTCCAAATAAGTATTATCAACTGTCAGAACTTTTGCTTTCCCCTTTCAAAATGCAACAAAACATTTACATGCGTGAATTAAAAAAAAGAATAATTCAAATTCTTCGCGCACGAAGTAGCGGGTAACAGCTAGTAATATAATAAATGCGAAAGTGTGTCTGTCTGTCTGTCTGTTTGTTACGCTTTCACGACCAAACTACAAAACCGATTTCGATGAAAATTGTCAGAGTTGTATCTTGAAACCCAAGAACGGACATAGGCTTGGTGAAATCACGTTAAATTAATTATTTTTGACTACAGGCAACAATTAATTAATTAACGAAGCCCATTGACTCTGCGATTCTCGATGAAGATTATTTTATTTTTCAATCAACTGTCATGTGATCCTTCAGGAATGCGAAAACATGTGGAATAAATTATATTTAAAATCAACTATCACGTGATTCTTTTTTCCGCTGTAACTTCGGAACAAATTGTCCGATAAAAATATTTTTATACCGTTTTAAAGATCAAACTTTTACCTTCTCAAAGATACCATTTTATTTTCTGTGACCCTTTTCCTTCAATTTTTATTAATTTTTTAAATTTTTACGGTCAGACGATTTTGAAATAACGCAAATTTATAGCTACTCCGTTGCTAGGCAACGGTTAGACTTTCAACTAATTTACCTTTATTTTTGAAAATTTTGCTTATGTTTATAAATATCTATAAAATAAGGCAGAAATTGCATGTATCTGTCTGTCTGTCGGTCACAAGAACTCCTCCTAAATGGCGAACGGTACCGACATGAAATTTACACACGGCATTCTAGAGCATATTTTTCGGTCAAACGTGCTATTTTCAACTTTCAGAGTTAATTAGTTCTGAAAATATTTAATTAAATAACGAACATTAGCCGCTTTTAAGCCTAATACTTAGACGTTTTCTGCCAATAACTTCTGAAATATTTATTACACAACAATTATTTTTATGCCATTTTAAAGACCAGAAAATGATATTTTTATTGCTATTAATTCCATAGCGATGAAATGTTTTCTCTGATTCTTATTAAGGTGTAAAAATATTTTTTAACGTAATTTCTAACAATAATTTTATTCTTATAGAAATAAATTCAAGCCAAATTACTGTTTCGCGCGCGGGCTTTTGAAAAGTGTTAAAGTTAATATAAGAAAGTATTGCATTCTTTGACCAGAAACAACAAAGGAGACTTTACACTTCCGGTTTCTTGTTGTGGTAGCATTTACAGCTTTTAATACGGTTACACAGTGAATCAATGACGTTAGTGAATTATTCTCTCGATGTTTCGTTTAATTTTCACAGTGAGATATTACAGTATATCCATCTGTACATACGGTAATGGGCATTTACAATTGACATCATATTTTGTAGAGCTCTTCAACATCTTAGGATTGTCAGAGGCACCTTCCGACGAGCCGAGATTGAAAGTCGGTGTGCCAGTACTACTAAAACGTAACCTCGATATACCGAGACTATGCAATGGCACACGGTTACAAATTACACACCTAGGTCCAAACATCATGAAAGCTACTGTTATGACTTATATAGAGCGAAGAGAGAGTGTTTTAATTCTACGCCTCCCGATAATACCGAAGGATTTATCATGTCAGTTCAAAAGGTAACAAATCCCTTTAAAAATATCATTTGCCAGGCTCAGGGCCAGACACTGAAAGTGACAGGCGTACATTTGGAAAAACCATATTTTTTGCATGGGCAACTATATGTGGCGTGTTCACGTGTATCCAGCCCACACAACCTCTACATCCATGCAAACACCGTGGTAATCAAAAGTGTATTAGCATAGATAAACAATTTACCAGCATATATGTACCGTACACTCCTGTCAGCCGTCCAATTAAGTATTATCAACCGTCAGAACTTCTACTTTCCCCTTTGAAAATGTAACAAAACATTTAAATTCGTGAATTAAAAAAATAATAATTAAAATTTTTTGCGCACGAAGTCGCGGGTAACAGCTGGTATATATATATATATATATATTCCATCGATTTCATAATCTTCACATCGAAATTCCCCCAGCCTTAGAAGTTTGGCCCAAAAGAAAGTAATTTGATATTTTGTAAACAATCGGACCCTACATGGCGCGTTAGGTTCATTCCTTTGTCACGTCTCTCGTTGGCTGCATCTCTCAGTTTTTGGTTCGTAAAATTATTTCTAATTTTTGGTATTTCATTCAAATTCTTGGTTTATCATAATGTTCGGGGTAAAGGACAGCGTTTTTAGCTTTATGCCAGCACTGTTCGCAGAAAACATTATGATTTCACTAATTTTTTAGCGGTTCGTAGAGATTTTACTTACCCTGATGAGCATCTATACTCTTTTACCGTTTAACTACAGTCTCTCCATTTTATTTCAACATTTATTGATTTTCATTACATTGATATATATATATATATATTAACAAAATGAATCATACAATAATAATTTTAATATTTTAGAAAAAAACAAACCAAGAAAACAGAACGCTAACGTTCGGGACGCGTCGTCACGAGCGTGGAAATAATTATATTCCGTTTTTCCTATACAGACTTTATCCTGAACGCTGAAATATTTTGTTTTCCCGGAACACCTTTATGTAAAACAATAAGTTCATGTCTATTGAAAGAAAACTCCAATTAAATCAAATAAAAGTCAGAAAACCTAATGTTGAAAGCATTAATTTGAAACAAAAATGAAGGATGAAAACGATCTCAGTACTCATCCAAAAATCCAGCATGGGACTTCGATGCACGTGCACGCGGCAGGCATATAAGTGGAACCTTCAAATGCGCCGACGTGTTTATCCTTGTGACGGTTAACAGTTAAAGACGTGAGACTCGGTTAATATTTTTACTAGCGGTTAGCGGTTAGCAGTTAGTCTTAATCTTCAGAACCATTTATTTATGTATTAAATCCTTATAAAGTTAATTGCTGAAAAATTACCACTGAATATTTTACAAAAAGGCCATAAAATGATATAAATAAGCGGAAGAATAATAATTAGGATATTTTTTATTTATCTAATGTCTTGTGTCCTAATAAATTTAGTTTATGAGTAATTAACATGCAATCTGGAAAAACTATAAAAATAAATGTATTCTCAGTAACCGAAAACTAATAAACATTAGATATGGAAGATAGGTGATATAAATTAATTAATAAATATACAATGTATATATATATATATACAAAACAAATAAGTAAAAAAGTGGCTATGAAACGTTTATTTCAGGATTCAAATGAGACCTATGATGCATTCATTTTTTGGTGCTTATCGCTCTTTTTGTATTTGAATAGTCCTTAATCTTCGTGCTTGTTTTTGCATTTACGTTCGGAGCATGTATATATATCAGATAAAGATAATAGAATTAGGAATATTAAAAAATTTTAATAGTGCCATTTTGTACGGATTTGCTAAAAAATATTTATATGCTTATATAAATAAGAAATATTTAAGTTACTTAGAATAAATATTTATCATTGTGTTTTACACCATTTTAATCATGGGATTTTGATATACTTTATAATTATACAACTTTTTTTAACATAGATGGCACCACTGTTTTTAATAATTCTCTAAAATGTTTTAATAATTTAAAAGTTATAACTGTTAGTTATCTAAAAATTAGATTTTTTCATTAATCCCATGAATAATAACTTATATTTGGATATTTAATTTTAGTATCGGACTATTTTTAGAAATTAAAATTATTTTCTAATTAATACTGACAATGCGTGACATGTTACTTGTGTGTTTTGATTTTTGTATGCAGGTAAATGGTAAGTATAACACATTGATATAATTATTCCTTGTTAAAAGGTTTGAGAATTTATATTAAATGTTGAATTCATTATTTTATGTGCAATATTTGAAAGGCACAATCTATATGTTTAAAATAATTTGGTGAAAAAAGCCTTCACCGAGTCCGTCAGCCACAACTACTCAACCGATTTCGACACTTTTTTTTTCATTTAAAAGGTTATGACGTCTAGATATGTCATCAAGGGTAATTTACCCTAGAGAAGTTAGAATGAAAATATCCATACGCTAACCCTAACAATATATCATTATTATATGAAAGGAATTTATATTATATCTAAGATATGCAATCAATATATTGCACCATTACATATTGCACTAAAATTAATAAATACAATATTCAATAAAATATCCATTCTATTTAACTAGGAATTATAAAATCAATGTGTTTACTTATCGTTTTCATGTATTCAGCATTTCAATACAAGCCGTCACACAACTTAACAACTCTAGATTGCCAACGCTGGATTTCTAACTTTGATTCAGCTTAAATTAACAAACTATTTTAATTTTAAAAAATTAGTATGATACCTATATTAAAAATCTCAAAATAAGTTAAATTATGTAATCAATTAAAAATCTAATATTTATATAAAACACGCGATTATAATATTTAGAATCTTATATTGTTTGAAGTGTATATATATATATACACATAACAATACATATATACTTTAACAAATATATATCAAAATATATATTTATATTTTGTATATACAATATATATATATACAGAGAGAGAGAGAGAGTATAAAATGTGAAATGAAAAACTATAACGTTTCTTCAGGGGATGAAGTTATTGTGAATTGCTAAATATAAAAGTTTGACATTTTCTTGCAATCAGTTAGGCCGTAAGGCCTAAAACACTGATTTTCATCCCTAATGCCAAACTTTTATGTTTAGCAATTCACAATAACTTCATCCCCTGAAGAAACGTTATTGTGCTTTTATTGCGTTTTTCATTTTACATTTTATACTCTTTCATTTTACGATTTATACTCTATCTACCACAGCGCTTTTGGACCTACAGCTTTTAGCGCATTCATTGTGTATGTGATATATTTATATATATTTTTCCATCTGTTACTATTCGCATTTTTGTCTTTATTCGGATATACTTTCAATTCGTCTTTTCATATCCTTTCGAATTTGATATGAATGTTTGTAATTTATTTTATTGTTTTTCTATTATGTTTTGCCTCTTTTATATATATATATAGAACTATTATAATTGTACTAAGAAGATGAAATAGCCAATCCAGAAAAATGGAAAACAACAATTTTAAATCCTTTTGTACTGCTGCTTGTTATATTAATGTTAATTTTTAAAACATTGTTGGTTAAGAAGATGAGTAGCTCCTAAAATTGTAACAGAAAAAATGTGAGAAATAGAAATTTTAATACTGAACAAAATCAATACATAGCAAAACCCCCGAAATAAGGCTATACATTAAAAATTTCTAAATAATTTTTTTTTAATTTTGAAAATCAACCGTCAGAAACAAATATAAAATTCTAAATGTTATGAATGAAATACATATATATTATAATCAAGGCAAACTTTAATATTTTTAAACTGGTATCATCAGTTAAGATCTCGTTATAAAATAGAAACATAGCACTCGAACTGCTGTCAACACTAACTGCATCAGCTCAGAAGAAATTTAAATTCACACACAAATGCACAGACCCCCATACGTACACAATTGCACGCACCCCCCACAGACGTACACACATGCAAGCACCCACACACACGCATGCATACACACAAAAACACACTACATTTCAAGAAATGTAATTCAAAAACATAATTCCTTGAATAATAATATAGATATTGTTAGAATAGTGAGTGTAAATAAGCATAGTGAGTTATTTAATGCTTTTTCTAAGAAACATTTCAAGAAATATAGTGCATTTCAATTTTTTCTTATAGGTACGCATCTAGTAGGATTCGAAGAAAAGATTTTAAAACACCAAAATAAAAATCTGTTATATTATATTTTATATAATTCGAAGTAGTACACTATGCATTATTCAAATCTAATGCTGTTTTTTTCCCAGTAATTAGCATATTGTCGACTCAAACAGACTATGGATCTAACATTTCTACATATAAAACTTATATATAGTCTCACATTTACACATTGTATCTTTCTGTATTTTGGCATAAGAAGTTTCCTGCCACTATATATTCAGTACAGGATGTCCTTCTTCAACCATCACGTTCATATAACTGGATATATTATATTCAATATTTTGCGTAGAGAGCGAAACTTTAACTTTTTTATCCTGTCATTTGCCCATTCGTAACTCAAAGTTCGACAGTTCTATTCAGAGATTTTACTTTCTCTTATATTGCGCACAAAGAGGAAGTATTGTAAATAAAAAGGAATTCAATCTTGAAATTTTGGTGAATGTAATCGGTATAGACCACCACGTTTAATCCAAAAAATATATGTTTGAAAATCACATTTGGCAGCTGATGTGTATGTGAACACGATAACTCAGAAGCATAACGAGTTAGATTAATGGAGTTTAGTCAGTGGCTTTTGAAGCAAAATTAGAGATATGCTTCAAATTTTAGACCAAATCGGTCAGCTAAAAAGCGGGAACTGTCCCAAAATTCATAATCAATTCACTTCCTTATACAATGAATCTGAAAAAAACTAGGCCGAAAGCTGCTAATTTTTTGTAAGCTTTTATTCAACTTGAGTGTCTTGTCAACAAATCTTGATCGATTTCTTACCCACTTCCAATCGAGCTACAGTTTTGAAATTTAGCACAGTGTTGGGTTTCCAGAGACAATATAATACTATGCAAAAAAATTTGCAATCTCTATCTATTTTAAACCTAACAAAATTATTTTAAAATTTTAGCCCTATATTTGGGCGATAAAGTTTGGAAGATGGTAACCTCACGTTAAGTAAGGTTGTAACAACACCACTAGACGGCTCACAATAGAAGGAGGAGCGACCTGTGAATCATCACCATTTCGGTTCGGCTTGCGGGTCAAAGGTCAGATCGGGGAAGTGAGTCTTGTTTCGTCTCTCGGTCTGTGTCGCACTTTTTTCAAATTCGTAATATATTATATTCGTAACGAATATTTAATATGTGTTTTATAATGGAGAATTCGGTATTGAATTTGTTTCCTATGCCTAACATGTCGTGTGCATTCGTCGTTCCTATCTCGATAATGAAAAATAAAGTTGGGGAAAAAAGACAATTGCAAAGTTGTAACAAATCAGGAATTTAGTATATAAAAAGACACCTTATGGACATTTATACTAAGAATAGAAAAACTGAAACGAAACTTTGTTTGAGATGTCGGAAACTGTGACATAACAAAACCAGAGCGAAAGGATAAAATGTTATCTTTCTGACAAACATGACCCTAATGGACTTTTTTCTGTAGAAATACCTCAAACAGCATGTGTTTACTACCTCTCCGCCAACACTACAGTACATTCGGCGTTTCTTTACTGATGTTCGCGTCAGCATAACATCTAGTATGCTAAAATATGTGCAACGTGAGATTCAAATAAGGTTCAAATGTGTATTCTAGCTGACGGAGAGCAGTTTGAACACCAAAAATACAGTTATCTTGTAATAATTGATATTTCTCTTTCTAACACGTTTCGTCATGAAGCAGTGTAATCGTGAACAAATACATGAAGTTTAAAGCGTTCTGTTCTTAGAATTAATCTCCACGAGGTGTCATTTTTTACTAAATCGATGATATTCTACAACTTTGTACTAGATTTTCCCCCATATCGTTCAGTTTTCCAGATGCGGACGCTAATTTTGTTTGCCACCAATTTGCGCTGTCAGTGGTCTTATAGGGTACCACATAGCCACTTTGCTATACCAACGCAACACTTTTATGATTATAGCTGCAGTTGTTCTGAAATTTAAGGGAGGGGGTGTAAGTAACTATAATGGGCACCCTGTATATATAAATTCATGTAATTTTCATTTCTAGCTCCTCCAAGAAAGTACTCTAAAACATTTCCTGATTCAATTTTAGCATAACTATGTAGATTGATAGAAGACACAGACTTATCTAAACCGTTCGGGCCCGGTGATTTGGTATCACCGGAGCCACCAATCTGTATTTAATAATACACACATCTCATCACTCGCACTCATATTGCACTGGCGTCATGTTCCTAGAGGCAATCTGATTTATATACAAATGACTAATGAATGAAACAAATTATTAATTAATATGGATGAGAGGAATAATTTTAAGCATGAATATATATATATATATATATATATATATATATTTGCTAAGAAATTCTAATTTAGGCAAATGAGCGTTAACTGATATTAGCACATTCCAGTTTAATAAATGAGTACTGAAGACTTTTCTGCTTTGTACTTGGATTAATATACAAGTTTATCTTGTTAGTTTTGCTTCATGGTACTCGCATAAAATTGTCCAATTTTATTTTCTTACTTTTGTATAAAATATTCATTTTTATTTCTGAAATGAGATTTGGACTTTTATTCAAAAAGGCATGTGTGGTAATCAAAATGGTAATCTGAAAGAGTAAGGTGGGCTGAGAAAACATCCTATAAAGTATTTCTCGAGTTTCTTCGAGGAGTTATGGTATATATGGACAAGTATGCCATGCTGGGAAATGCTATTTTCGTGTCTGTGGGCCTATTCTTTATGACTCTATTTCAATCCTTGATCCAAATTCCACTTTTGGTTGCGTTCGGAAAATATCTATATCCGGTAATCCTTCAAATTCTAAATCTTGAAATTTTTGGGGTATTTTACCATGCTTGTTACCACGTACATCGAAATCATTATTTTCACATAGTTCACAACAATCGTAACATATTTTATTCAATGGAGCGTTTCCAGTGAAAATTTCCAACAACAGATGGTGCGTTTTTATTGAAGCTTTCCTTGGAATATAATTATGAAATGGAACTTTCCTCAGCTGTTTTTTGGCGCAAAGCTTAATATATCTAGTGAGGTAGCAATAAATATTACTTAGAATTTTTTTGGCACAAAGTTCAACATTTTCAATGAGGTAAAAATAATTATTATTTACAATTTGCGCAAATGCCACATCCTAACTATTAAATGTAACCTGTCACACCTGACAAATAAAAGAATACATCTAAAAATGAATGCACTATTTAACAAATGGCATCTGCGTATTGTTTAAAGATTTGGATTGAATTATAGTTACAGTACTCTCATGATTGTAACATATGACGTATGATATATTTTAGTGAAATAAAATGGCTGAGACACTTTCGACAGTTGAGGAACGGAAGTCCATTTCAAAGAGGTATTTCAAATTTGAAAATGAAGCGAGTTTGAAACTCAACCTCCAACGCGCCTGACAATTACACGGCTTCGAAATATATCTGAGACGTATGGTAGTATTTGTGATGAGCACAAGGGAAAATTCGGAAGACGTCATAACAACAAACTGCAAGTCCTTCTTCAGCTAACATTTTATTAAGTTTGGAAAGTCACTTCAGAAGTCTGTTAGTTAATGCGCACGGGATTTTGCAACAGACAAGGGATTAGCAATGAATTCTGGAAGTTGCAATAGTAGTGTATATCCTAAGATTATGCTGTACAGGTGAGGCAAAATTGAATTAAACCTATGATATATAGTGTTTTATTAAATCTATAACGTGTATAATTATATTAAACCTACAAATAAATTAAGTACTGACAGACAAAAAATAATTTTCTTTGAATAAAGTGTGTATTAATAAATATTCTTTGGCGACATCAGTTTAAAAAGCTAGAAATCATGCACCCGATATTTAAATACTCTGTAAAGAATATTCTATGTTGAAACCTCTGCTAAGAATTCGTACTTTAAATATAGGTATCAAATTATCTGCACAATCTTAGGAAAGATATTAAAGTATTTATAGGGCAGTTAATATTTTTCAAAAAATTGAAAGTCTGATATACACTGAAAATGCAATTTCATTTAGTTGAAAGAATAACTCGGAGATATAAAATAGTTTTCGCATCATGAAAAGTAAAATAATTGAATAAACAAAGAACACTTGACATATTCCCTTTGAAAGCACCACCTGAAATCCTAATAAGGGTTTTAAAAGAATATATAAACTCACTCGTTTTCCTTAAGATCCAAATACAGTAAAACCCCGGTTAATCGAATTAAAGGGGGGTAGTCGTGTTGGTTAAGCCATCTATTAGTATTTTGTTATCTGTTACTTTTATTATTTTGAGCGCAATGCACTTGACAGACACAAGTAAATTATATCGTTATTAGTATTGTTAATACCTATTGATTTTAATTTAGCATTCTGAAATTAATTACTAACATTCTTGAGGCTTAAAAGAACAGAGTGTGAATGTCGTTGCAAAAAGTCTCGCCTTCGCTTTTATTTCCGTGAAGTACAGTACATGTTTTTAAGATTTGCGACTTCAGAGGCATTTCGGATTATCCGGGTTTCGGTTAACCGGAGTTTTTTCTGTAGTCAATTAGAGAATTAGGGTTGTTTTTGCTATATTTATATAACAAAAATACAGGGTGTCACAAAAATGTGGAACAAGCATTTATTTCCTTAAATATAGTACCTAGATATGTACTTCCAATTACAAAGTTTCGTCAAATAAGGTAGTAATTTGAACGAAAACACTTTGGATTCTGTAGAAGTTGAAAATAAAAAGTTGAGAAAATTAAATTTTTATACATTCTCTACAGAGCAAAAGTGTCAAAGAGTACAATATTCCTCTTACACTCATCTGTGTATAAAATAAGTTTCACGATTCTATGTTCAAAACTTGCAGAGATTGGGGAAACTAGGGATACTTGACTCTCCTCCTTGATACTCGCGATTTTCTCCGATTGTGAGATAATTGGTAATTTGTGTCGGCCACGTTTATTTGACCTTCGGTCACATGGTCTATTGGAGGGGATTGTCATTCCAGTCTAAAAAGCCATCATAATTATGTGTAGGTAACTATATTTTGGGGATCATAGTTACCTACACACCATTAATAAATTTTCACTTTTTTATGCCTCAGTGAATAGGAAGTTTACTATTGAATATATGATGAATTAAAATATTTCTGAGTTTTCAGTATACTTCTAGCTATAATTTGATTTACGATGTTATGCAGTATCTTAATTCTAAGTGGCTTAATTTTTAGATCACTTAGAAAAAGTCAAGTTAGGGTGGCTTGACCCTAAAAAGTTAGAGATGCTTGATCCTATCAAAAACTATTGCAGCTTCGATGTCGTAGCCTACCGAAGCACATTGGATCAGTTTTCTGGTGAGTGGAGTTTGACCGCAATATGGCAACTCAAATATAGAGAATAATTAAAAATTGTTTGTTAGTAAATATTTAATGAATAAAATTTCTTTGTAATATGATAATTTCAAATATGCAAATAATTATTTTAGTAAGAATTTTAAAATAGAATTGAAATTTAAATCATCTATTTTTTGCACGCCTGGGAGAGAAAGATTTATTTATTATTTTAATAAACAATTTTTGTTCGAACTATTTGTCATCGTTTGGTTTTAATTAACGTTTCGCCACTTCTGTTGAGTCTGTCTTTCTTTTTTCATTTGAATTTTCTCCGAAAATATATTTTTATTCTTTTGTTTTTATTTTTCTTTAAATATCAGAAGAACCGAGTGTCTATTAAACTTCCCAATATCTTGTGTTGTACAATTTTATCTTTTTGTTTTATTTTTATTTTTCTGCGCTTTGATGCTATTCAGTTTTTATTTTTCTGAATTTTCCAAAGCCTGAAATTCTTCAACACGCTGATGGCATTGTTAGGTTTCCAGTTCTACTGCTTTAAATTTTTCATTTAAATAAATCAATATTTTCATTCTTTATTAAATTTTCAACTAACTTAATTTAATAACTAGATTTAATTTAATGACTTAGCTACTTTAATTTAGTAACTAGATTTTATTAATAACAACTCTGTTTTATAGTAACCATATTATTTAATTTTTAATATTAATTTAATTATTATTATGTCGTAATAAAGATCTTTTTTAATTCAGTAGTCTTAACCTAATATCTGAATTTCGCGAACAAACAAATTACCAAAAGAATTCAAGTCCTCTTTGCATGTAGGGTCAAGTATCCCTACCCCTGGTGTCAAGCATCGCAGCTTAGAGGCAAGTATCCCTAAGGTTAGGATACATGACCCTAGGCGATTTCCTGAAATATATTAATTTTATGATTACATGAGATATCAGTTTAGGACAGGTACATTTCTCATTTTAAAAAACAAATCTCGAATATTCGAGAAATATAAGAAAAAGTAAATGTAGGGTCAAGTACCCCTAGTTTCCCCTAGAATATTTTTTTAAATTAAAAGGGACTGTTCACAAATTTATATGGAGATGTTTATTGTAGAAATTCAAATTTATTCAACACAGAAAAACTACGAAATGCAAATATTTGTCTAGTAGTACATTATCCAATCATCATGGATAGAAAAATATTTGCCAATGACGCATATTGTTATTCAGTTTCATTGACATGATAAAGAATGGAAGGAACTTGAAAAAATTAAATTTAACATGAGAAAGGAAACTAGGTTAATATTGGCGTTATGCGTATTATTAAGTTTCACCTGAAGGTAGTGGCGTCTCGTCCTTTAGGGTGGCAGATTTGCAGAACTCACTGAAATTATTTTAAAAATTCGTATTTTCGTTTTTATTCTTTTTTGCTTACTACATCTCTCTGAGAGCTCGATTATCGGTGAAAAAAGATAAAAACGAGAAAAGAAGACAGAAAATGAATGAAAAAGTAAGACAGACAAAGGATTGTGCTGCACACCAAATAGTTTTGCATAGCACCGAAATTCGCTCATTGCGTGCAACTAAGTTATATAATGTACGAAGCTATCCTTTCTGTTTTTGAACTTAGGCTGAACTGGATTTTCGCATGCTCCTGTTTCGCAACAGGCTAACTAATGTTCTTCTTTTTCCTCCTTCAATCTCACCCAAGGTTCGCTTTCGTGCTCTTGATTTTTTTTCTCCGATTTGTCTTTTATTGGCTGTTTATAGGTTTCTGATTCACTTACATGTTGCCTCAATGGGAACTTATATATTTGCTACGTAATTGTGTCCTGTTGTAAAAAATCGCTCATCGGTAAAAAAGCACTGCAATTTTTCTAAAATACAAATCAGATAATTACAGCTATATGTTTGAACTATTTGAAGGTAAAGCTATTTTTGAAAAATTATATTTCAATTGTATTATAATAATATTTTTATAACACTACTTGTTTCTGAGCAGATGAGCTGTTCACTGGTGATATATCAGCGTGGATATTTTTCAAAGATTCACTATTCTTTTAAATACTTTAATTAATGTATTATTTGGTTGCTTTTTAGATTTAACAAAAGTTAACAAAGACATTGTTATTTCCTGATTCTGCCCTTTTAATAACTTAATTGAAATGTGCATATTATCCCTGAAATGTCCGTCGAAAGACTGGATCAAACAGTGGTGAAAGGTGTGGAAAAGTGGTCTAAGTCAACAAATTTGACTCCTTATATCTCTGTAATTTTTGAAGATAGAAGCATGCATCTTTGCATATGAATAGATGAATGTAAGATAAAAATTTTACTTATTGGCATTTTTGCGCTACGGAAGCCGTATAAAAAGGAACTTTTTGTAAAATTTTATTATCAATCAATCCCCTTAGAAGTCAAAGTATTTTCACAGAAATTCTTTCCTTATTTGATGAAACTTTGTAATTGAGAGAATATGTCTAGGATCAATATTTAAGGATATAAAAGCTTGTTTTACTGTTTTGGGACAACCTGTATAATAATAATATTAATCGAAAACCCTCTGAATCCAACCAAATTAGCTTTTTCATTATTTCAAACACGCAATTTTTATTGTAGATGGGTAGTCTTATAATACTGCGAAACAGTTGGGAAAATTTAATGTAAATATTTTAAGTTGAAATATGTTTGATTTTTTGAACCTGCTTTCTTCAGAACGGCAACTTGAAGCTAACTGAAAATACGAAAATTAGCATATTATCTATTTCAAAAGGCTCTTTCAAATTCATGCATTAAACATGATAATGGTAATATCATAAATGGGAAAATGTGGCGTCAGCTTGTGATTTATTTACAAAAAACAACCCTTCTCATTTTCTGCTTTATATGACAAAATTTAGTTCTATACATCTTCCTGTACTTAATTCTCTAACATTGAAACAATGGAAAGAAATAAAATGAAAAATGTGTGGTAAAAAGTTATTGAGTTTCCTAAAGTTTGAAAGAAAAAATAAATAAATATACCATCAGATATCTATTGTGTTTTTTCAGATCCAGACGGTAAGTAAAAGTCATTAATGGTTTTCACTTTTAAAATTTTTCCCACAATGAAAAAATTCTAGGACGGGGAGAAAAATGAAAACTATTGGAATACCCCGCCAGGAAAAGTTCTAGAATTTTAGTAGCTGTTGACAGGCTGTGATGAAGATAGACTGCTTCTGAGTATTTTCTTTGAAACTTGATTTTCTCTGGATGCTGTCTAATGATTTGAAGTTACCCATAATGCATCGGTATATCCTGGAAATATAAAATATTTTATCGATAGTTCCAACATAAAAATTATGTTTTAGTGGAAAAAAAAGTGATGATGTCAGGGACTGTATTTTTCTTTTTCATTTTTGTCCCAGCATAAAGTTTTGGATAAAAATAACTTATAAATTTTTAAAAATTGTTCTTCTGGGATACTTTCGGAGCCTTTCTTGCATACCTAAGAATGGGAGATAAGAAAAACTTTTTTGAGTTAAAAAATCTTGATTAAATTGTTGTTTACAAACAGGACTCTTCGATTGATATAAGTTTAACGATGAAAAAATACAGAGAAGAAAGTGGACAAATTAAAAATATTTTTTACGACCGTTGTTAGATTAGTTCACTTGCTTTTATTGTCATTATATCACTTTTCTCTCTGCAAATACGAGACGCCGATATTTTTTAGATTGCATAACATATAAAATGGAAAAATTCAAAACGTATAAGCGGCGTATTTAAAATATGTTGGCATCATACGTTTCATAACAACATACTTCTACTAAACAGTAGGAAAATTTTTGTATATCACATCAAATAAGCATACACATAATGTAAATATTTTCTTAAGTAAAATAAAGCACATGACGTAAGGCAAGGTAAAATATATCAGATGTATGGTCCAGGGATGTGTAAAATTATTATTTTTCATAAAACAACTCAACCCTTTACAGAATGGGATGAATATAGAAAATACTTACTATTTTACGAATTTCCTAGACATCCTATGTAATGCCAAACGGCTTTAGGCAGAATATAAAATATTCTTTTGTATTTTTTAAAATCCTTTTTCGGTTGATGTAACTTTCGGAGCTCGTCTCCGCGGAAGGAATGATTTTTCTACTTCTAGAACAAACTTTGTTCTATGAAAATCACCAATTTTCTTTTAACTTGAAAATAACCGATAAAAATCTTTACAAAAATTACGGGAAAAAGTAATATTTTCAGTTTTTCTATAATTTCTAAGTGAAATATGAAGCTTTAAAAATATATGGTCTAAAATATAGCTTTTAAAACAAGGTAAATATAATAATAAACATTGATTCATACAAGACGTATGACTTCAAGAGATAGAAATATACATATTTTTTTAAACACAATGCCTGTAAATTTGAATAAAACTATTCTAATGAAAAATAAAGAGTTCTAGATTTAAAAAAATAACTTTTTGTCTGTGGTTCTTGCAATGTTCATGTTAAAAGATATAACTCAATTTTAATCAGAGTTCCATTTGACAAATGGTAATTGAAAAAAATTTAAACATTATTATTTGGGAATTAACGTTACTAATTTCAAAAGTAATCATGCAATCCAGAAAATCTCAGCATTTTCAAAAGTTTACTTTTAAAACTGAACTTTGTGAATCATTCTGGCTTTTAGAGAGGTTTATATGAAAATCAGTTATAAATAATAAAAAAGCCTTAAGTAAATATGAATGAATAAATACGTAAAGTTTATGTGATAGAAATGGTTTCTGCCACAATGAGTTAAAATAATAAAACATTTAATGAATTGAATTTTGAACAACAAAAAATTAGCTACTTAATAAGAAAAATAACGAAAAGGCTTCGTGATCATGCATTGCTTTGCTTACTTTATGTGTATTTCTGTTTCATGTGGAAAAGAAGAGAAATCACATTATCAAAAGGCGATCACATAACAAACCGTTCGAAATTTTTTTAAAAATATTTGTATAAAAGAAAACATGTTGTTTATTATACATATGCATCAGATAATGAGAAATTTCTATAAGTATTTTACGTTATACTCATGATATTATTTTATAAGATGAATATTATAAGTTTCATAGTCATGCCATAGATATTTGCTGTATCTGAGTTGGCAAATTGCTAACTTCCGACTTGCAACAAATTCTAATATAGCCACTGACAGATTTCTGTGGGCTCTTTTATAATTACCCAGAATCATGTGTAGTGTTATGGTTTTATTTTCGAATGTTTGTAAATATATAGTAGTGTAAAAACGTAATGATTCTCAGTAGTAAAAGATTTGGCTCACGTAATACAGGAACGCTAGTGCCTCCTATTGTAGCATCAAATTAGTTACAAAGCAAGGTGTTCTAACTTAAAAAGGATAAATCATAAAAGAAATAATTATGTTTAATTTAATAAAAAAGGCTAATAAAGACATCTTTCATTTGCTAATAATAATAAGACAATTTCTGAAATATCTGCAAATATCTGACATATATGAGTGAGAATGATATCAATTTTGATATTTGAACTTCATTACTAAAAAGTGATAGGGGCATTTGTAGAAAGGAAGTATTGGAAAAGATTCAAGAAATGCGTATTCAAACGAATTTCAATATTATATTCCCTCGAACAAATTTTTTTGTGCAAGAGAAGAGCAAGTGTTTAAAAAATCAGTGTGGTGATTTTCAATGATTTCATCTTTGCTATCATGCCATGTTTCTGACATCGGTAGGCTATTATTTCTTCTTATTTCGGTTCTGAGATGCGCGTAAAAAAAAGACGAACGAAATTTGCTCTCTATCCAATAAACTGTCCTTTTCACAGCAAAAAAAGATGTCAAAGAACAGGGGAAATGTCTCTTCAGGGCATTCGTTCATGGATTGTAAGATAGGTTAGGCCCAAGAATCGGAGGTAGAAAGTCATGATTCTATGGCTCTGGTCTTACCTAGCAATATTCAAAAACTGATAGAAATATGTGTGTTTTAGCAACGAATTATTTGCTACCTGCTAGGAGTTTTTCTTCCAAGAGATATGCAAATGCGTGCCAGTTTTTCCTGAAAGTCCTCCAGGGAAGCAAGCTATCTTAATATATAGGAACTAAGTCAGATTTAAATCTCAGAAGACACCTAATTGCTGAATGTTAGATGATACCTAGGTGCTGTATGATACTTAAGCCGATTCGACCAATAGAAGATGACGCCATTTCCCTTTATCATGTGCCCTTTAACTAGGCTGTATGTGCTAGACCAAGTCGGATTAGAATTACCACCATAGGATCATTCGTTTAGTTTATGAAACAATTGTTACGAATGTATCTACAGTTTTCTATGTATGGATAGTAACAAATTGTGTCAACGACGCAATGTCTACTACCTCATTTTTTTTTCACCTTTATAAAATTGTTTTGTATTATATGTTGTGTTTGTGTATAGGGTGTGGTTTCAATTTCTTCTTAGAAAAGTCAACTTTTCTTAAAAGAAATTGAAAAGTCAACTTTTCTTAAAAGACACACCATCATCGAAATCAGAAATTTCCTTCAAGCTATAGCAAAGGGTTTATGTTGGAATGATTCTAAGATGTTAAGCATTCCATCATCACCTAAGGGCTTAAAGCGCTTAGTGGAATTTTTGAGGGGCTGCTGAAAACCCAAAGCAATCAATAGGAAGAGAAATTGAAATTCCAAAAGAAGACTGGAATTGAGTTTCACACAGGTGAGCTCGCGTTTAGGAAGAAATACCACATTCCAATGCCAGAACGATTCCCTTTCCACAAAAATGATTTTCCAAAACAGCAGTAAAAGAAACCCACGCTACATCTTTTCCCTCTGTCTCTGCGTGTATATATATATTTCTTCTACTTTTCTTTCATCTGAGAAGAAATCATTTTCAGTTTCAAATTCATTTTCTCCAAGACACTTTCTTCTCCCTCGCTCCTGAAGAAAGTTACTGGTTTGCTGAATCCGATTGAATAATAAATTCTGAACCTATTTATTAGCCCATTCTTTCGACTGTCTGCTTCGGAGATTATGAATTTCTTTCTTTGCTCTTAGATATCGAAGAGTTTGAGTGGTTGTACTTATCTTTCAAATAATTCCTTCGGTACTAAGTAATTGGAATGAAATGAAAAACGTTGGTGCAGGAAACTTATTTCGTAAAATTACATGAATAAAATTGTTCAGAAAATTTGCATCGTGGATATCTATATTAAAGGAATAAGATTAGATGTGAATTTCATCTTGAAGTTTTTAACAAGCGATCAAATTCAAATTCCTCTTTCCAATTTATTCAAAAAAAATTACTATTTAGCAAAGAATTTGCAGAACAAGAAAATAAAATTACTATTATGTCCGAAATTCTTAACACAAAAACTGAAGCATTGTATCGTACGTTGTACATGTTATTATATCACTATACCTGACGTATTATCACTAGTGATGAACACTTACCTAAGTAATGTCTTAATACTTTCGCTGCCATTCTCGCTCAAGCGCGTAATAGAGAGATTTGGACTTTCCATCTAATTAGATGAGTTTTCCTGTACTATTTGTTAACTATAAAAGAGAAGAAGTCATCTATTGAGTCGAACGGCGTCAGCGGCAGCCAACGTGTTGAAGTTTATCATTGAACTCATCTGTAACACGGTTTATTTGTTCCATGTAGTATCGAAATCAAATTAAGAAAAATGCACCACTCTTGGTACAGTGAAAACAGTGTGTCGAAGAATTTCTTCTCATATAAAGAATGTACACGTTTGTTAAAATGTGTCTTTGAAATCGTGTTGCCGAAATATAGCTCTATCTGAGCTCGAAATTTATTTTTGTCGCATGTTACAATGTATAACATTCAAACATGTCAAAATACAATGTTGTCAGTGGCTATTCGGGGGGGCTATCGGACTGCACCCGCCCCCCCAGAGCTAAGTCAGAATTCTTGATTTTATTTAAAATCACTATAACTGTTTGTTCTTAATTTCTTTTTTTAAAAAAAATAATAGAAACGTGACAATATTGTTCTCTGGCTTGACAGGTTCGAAAATTTTTCTACTTTTCTAGTCATTCCATTTGTACTTGTAGCGTTGACGTGGTCGAAGACATTTTTTGTCTAGTTATTTCATTGTATTTTTTATTAAATTATCGAAAGTATTGTATTGTTTTTTATGATTCTTATTGTCAGGCGAGTAAAGACTATAAAGTTGAAGTGTTTTGGTTTACATAAGCCATGAAGTTTGACATTCGTCATGGCGATACAAAATTTTTATGACCTCAGACCCACCCACCCCAGACCCGAATCCTGGATTCGCCACTGAATGTTGTAACAGGCATGCTTCCATTTTCATGATTTACGTTTTATTTGTGGGATGAGAGCAGTCTGTTTAATTTAATCATTGAAACTAAGTAACCTATTTAGAGAGGTTTATCCAGGTGTAGCATAATAGATTTCTATAGACACCTTAATTGCATGAAAGGCTGCACTTTACCTGTTTCCAAGAAATACTTTACTAAATGGAGTAATAGCTTCTCTGTTCGGACTATCTATCGTACCTGAGAAAGCGGTGAATAAGAAAAATGCTTTATTTCTTTCTTTTCATTTTGAGAAAATATTAAAATGACTTTTATACTTTTTTAAATGAAAAGACGCACTTTGACAAGTTAAGAACATTAAAAATTTGATTTTTGCACATTATTCAGTCTTGGTTACAGTGGCGTAGCCAGGATAAGTGGCACCTAGGGTAAAATTTGAGTTTTTCTCCCCAGTCGTCACTAATGACATGACACAAGCAAATGGCGCCCAGGATATTGAAATAAGTGTTCGTACCTTAATTAAGTTCGACTTAAAAATGTGACATAATCGCATTAATATTTTATCTCCATGACACCCCCAGTGGCGTAGCGAGGGTAAATGGCGCCCAAGTCATAATATTATTTTTACCCCCGCCCCCGTCATCATCAGTGAATTAGTTTGTATGAACGACGCCCAAAACAATGGTATTTCTCGCCTCCTCATGGTATTTGACTTTAAAAAGTGACAAAAACGCATTAAAGTTTTGTCACTATGGTCAGTGGCGTAACAAGACACCAGTAGCACAAAAATATCATACAATATTTGCACAATGTTATGCAATATTATGAACACCGAGGGACATCGAATACCGTAACAAAGTATTGTATTGTATGTATCAGTATTTCTAATATACTAAATTTTCACAAATAATATAAAAACAATGTTTTTTATAAAAATCTTCATTTTAACTCAGGATATCACTTGATTGGAGGTTTTATTTCAAAAAACTCAACTGGAACAATTATTCTTTAAGATACTGAATATTATATCATATTAAACAATACAATGCATACAATATTTTATTTTCTACATTTATCAGCGTGGTTCAATATTGTAAGGTGAAGTTATTCTTACCGAAGACAGATGGCAGCATGATGATACTTTAACGCTATATTAATCAACGTTGAATCATATGTCCGAAAAAATATTTTACAAAATGTTCATTTGAATAATAATGTTTACTCAATCTTTTTGTTTCACTGTATACAAAAGGTGGACCGGATTCAGCTAATGAAGTTAACCATAAAACAGCTCTTACATATGGATTATCTATTGTTCTGTGAAAAAAAATTTAGTTTTATTCTCATCGTAAAAATATGCATGTGAGTTATTGTTGCGAATCTTGTATTTGATTTTCAATCAATACTGTAATTATAAATGTTAAAGGCTTCTCGTAATACATTGAAAGAGGAATAAATAAATTTCAAAATTATTTTAAAACCTTTCAAAGATATTATTATAATTACTTTTAAACCTTATTGCCTTAAATTATTAAATTAGCAAACTTAGATATAAGAGCTAAAATTGCTTCCTCTTTGACTTCAAATTTCATTTTGAACTCGAAATTGTAACGATAAAAGGCAATTTAATTAAAAAGACTATACAGTAGTAATTGTGATTCCACATAAAATTTCGTCGAGATCCAAACTCTGTAACTTCATTTTATTATCATCATTTACGTTTTCTGCTGTAAGTCTCGTTGGTCCAGTGGTAAGGTGCAGCTTTGGTAAGCAAAAGGTCCCGGGTTCAAAACTCGCTGTAAGTAGAGGTGTTCAAAAATTAACAAAGTGTTACCCAAAGTTTAGGAATTAAGTGATTAATATTTTTCCATGCTTCTAAAATGTATTTTTAAAATATTCAGTATATTGTTATATTATTCAATATTATATAATATTATAGAGTATAGTACAATATTATTTAATATGGTATAATATTATAGAGTGTAGTACAATATTATTTAATATGGTATAATATTATACAGTATTAGATGACATTACCCAATATTATGAAAAGAACATTGTACAATATTGAAAAAGTCTTGCGTTTCACATTGTTTCAATATTGGGAAAAAATATTGCACAATATTACTTTTTCTAATTTCATGATATCAGACAATATTACGTGCTACCTGGGGAGTAAGTGGCGCCAGGAAATTCTTAATTTTTTTAAATCTCAGTCGTCATCAGGGGCTTAATAAGCGTAAACGTAACCAGGGGTTTGGTATTATTTTTATTCACCCTCATCATATGGCTTTAAAAAGTGCCACAGGCTCAGTAACTTTTTGTCTCCATGGCTCCCTCTAAAACTGGCGTCCTGGGCATCTATAACCCCCTTGTCCCGCCTTCGCTACGCCACTAGTTGGTAAAAATATTATGTTATTAAAGGTTAATTAGGTGTATTGATACTCTTGGTATAACTTTAATTTTCTACTATCATTCATCAGTTTAGCTCTATTTATGAGCTACATCAACTTTAATTTACTTCAAAATCAAGCGCACAGGCCGTGACATAACAAATATATACTCTGAACATAGGATAAAGCTATATTACATTATATACAAGGGAGTCAATACACACTCACCGGCAAACGTTAAGGTGAAACAGGTAGCATAGAGATGAGTCGGAATTACGTAACATTTCACAAGCATCAACATATTGCTCTCGAATTAGGCTGTAAAGATGTGAAAAAAAGACACGAAAGGAATCAGCAACACGTATGTGTAACAAATAGGATTTGAATCAAGATATCTACATTAGCAACATGCACATGCTACAGAAAGTGTTCGAAAATTTTACCTGAAGCTCTGACACAGGTGTGACATCGGCGCTGCATGGAATCTTGGAGTTTCTGGGGATACCACGGATATCACCAGCAACTACAAATATGCTAGAGATAAGGTCTTCATCCGAATCAACTGGGTCTCATGCACCTTGGCATTCATATAACCCCAGAAGTGGAAGTAAATACATGGTAGGTCTGACGATCGACCAGGACAAAGAACCGGACCATCATGACCTATCCAACCCTGTGAAAAGTTTACGTCCGTGCCGTTCATTCCCGATGCATTACAACTCTCTTACACGAACCACTCTCACCCAGCCTCTGGTGCAGAGTTGCAAATGTAGACGGTTAGTTCCTGGTTTGTGTATTCACCTGTCCTTCAACCTCAGCAGTCGTCTTAACAGCTTAGCACCAGTTTCCTACATAAAGAAAGCGCGGTCCACCTCCTACACAACTACATCTGCTTCACGCAGAAGGCGTTTGCGACCCTGCAATGCTATGCGATTCCGAGTCGCATCCATGATCCCTACTCTTCCCTGATTTTTGTCGGTATGGTACTGACTCATCCTGTAGAGATTGTTTTCAGTTTCTAATTAATTTCTGCATATAAATTCATCTTAAGCTAAAAATTGCAAGCGCAAATGGGTCAAAAACTGCATGAATATAATGAAAATACCGACGCTTTCACAGAAAAATTTTAAGTTATTGCCATGCAAGACATTCCTTTATGAGAAGCAGCTGCATCTTGCTGGACCGCACATAGCACATTAATAATAAAAGAAATTATTGAAGTTTTACCTTCTTTCGAGAATATAATAGTATGCATTTTAAGTATCAAGTACATAAACACCGAGAACAAGCCTGACTAAAGGAGAAATTCATTGCAAAATCTATATTATATAAAACGCTTATGCGTGGCGCAAAAAGGACCTTTATTTCTTTCTTCCCGTTGGCAACGATCAGTTTGTTTACCAATCTCAACCCTGACGCCGATTCTTGAATTGGTTTGAAGCCGGAAGCAGCGATTTTTTTTTTGAGTTTAGATCGTTTGAATTAAATAAGTTTGAGTCATACAGTTTGGATTAGACAAATGAATGAATGTGTGCTTAGTACTGAATGTCCTTTTCAGATAAAAGTTTCTGAAAAATTGGTTCATTCATCTCTTAACAGCTCCAATGTTCTGAGTTCCATTTATCCAGAGAAAAATAGTATACCTTCCTTCATTTAATAATAATTGGAGAGAGTGTGTTTACATGTGCAGAGACAACATTTCGTTTAAAAAAGTGCATGTTTAAGATTTTGAAGGAAAGAACGATATTTGAAAATTTTGAAAAAGGGTATCTAATCAATTATAAAATGCTAAAGGAAAATAATTATTATGGGTTTTAATTTTGAATAGTTAATATGAATATGTTTCAAGCCACTATTTTCTTTAAACTGTCTTTTTTTACCTAAAAAGGTTGCGAGATGGGTTATGTCATTCTACGGAAACTAGAATAACATTTAATAAGAACTTCTTTCTAACATTTACATATATATCTGTGCTACCAGAAGATTTTAATTTTAGAAACTGATGAAAAATTAATTTTAGGAGTTCATGCAATTTCAAATAATTTAAATTTACTTTTAGTAATTAATGTACTTATAATTTCCTAATACTAGCAGAAATGGATAACTGTACGGCAAGCGAGCTGGTATCACATAGTGATCCCAAAAGAATCTCAATGTGGTTCTTGGTGAGCGGAGCGAGCAGAGGGTGTTATATATATATATAAAGATTTTATAACTGTGCTAGGACACCCAGTGTCTTCATTGTAGCGAGCAAAGTGAGCAGGGTTTGCGTAGCAAACCACTGAGGATTGCAGTGCAATCCTCCTGGGGTTGGCGAGCTTTAGCAAGCAGGGGGCAGAGCCCCCTAGTTAAATGAATACCTCTTAGATTGTTATTGGTAGATATTTTTAATACCCTGATCTTTTTAAATCCAGCTGTCAATATTCAAAGTAAAATGTCATTAGAATTTTTTTAATTTAAAATTTTCTAATTGCTTCCGTAGAACAGGCCTTTTGATAATGTGTATTTCATAAATCATTTTTCTTTTCGGAACCATTACATTCTTTTCCAATTTTGCTTATTATTATTTTATTGAAGACTCAATAAATCTTACAGCAAAAATAACCATTTTCAATCCAAACTCAGAATACAACTTCTGTTTATTTACGTATTTTCGCAAGGTAACCGTCAGCCATTGACAGAAAAATACTCAAACTGACAAAATGAACGGATTCAGTAAATTGTTTGCTAATTTTCTAATAACCAGAAGAACAAGTACTGCATGCACAAAATCAAAACGGCGGAAAATACAGACACGCCGAGAGGTCTTTCAAAATATTGAATGACAAAGACCATGGCACAGCCTTCAAGAACTCCCTTTCATCAACTCGGCGCCACTAATAAAACTACATCAACTCTAATTTGTTTGGAAATCAAAATCAAGAGTCATCGGGCCTGGCATAACGGGCGTGTTTACGCATGCAGTATAGGAAGTAGCTGCCAGTCGCCTGTAATATATTCCACTAAAAGAAATTCTCAGTTCGTAATTAATCTCTCTACGTCAATTATCGCCGCGTAGAGATTACTTTCAACAACCGAGGAGAAAAATTGAAGTAACCATCCTCCCCTCAGGACTCCGCGGGAAATTAAATTTTGCCTCACAATAAACGATTTCGCGGTTTTGGTCGAGAATGCCTACGGCACAAGTTCGGAATAAACGATTGGAATTTTTCGTGTTTGAAGATACGATGTAATGTACTTTTTTTTCCCTCTTTCGCTTTCTTTCCGGGATTTTTAAAAGGTGTATGTCACAGGTATATATATTTAAACCATTTAAGTGTTGGCGTGTGAAGTATTTCAATTAAAAAGGGGAATTTAATCTTAAAAGCAAGCAAAAAGAGAGTGAATAAAAAAAAGGAAATGATTTTTCTCACTTTTCTTATAGAGGTATTGAACTTGGTATATAAAAAGAGTTTTTGGTTTTCGATCACTTTATATTTTTCATGCCTGTTTATTCAGGAAGAAAAGAAGTTTATTTCAAACGGCTTAACATATCACTTTATCTTTCATGTGTGTTTTATTATAGACGAAGAAAAATATATTTCACGAAGATTAAAATATCACATTATTTTCCATGTATACTTTATTCATAAAGAAAAAAGGATTTCGGGGAGATTAAACTAAATATTTACTCGAAGTTTGGCATCCTAAGTGAAAATGTTTTTCACCATTAATTTTTTTACTCAATGTCTACTTCTGCTAAATGAAAATTTACTCTGCAGTGGCTTGCGGCATTAAATAATCTCTTAAAAGTTCGAAGAATTTTCAAAATAATATCCAATATGAACACAAAAATATTTGGAAAATGATAGAATAATTTTTAGGAGTAAAAATTCAAGGAACAAGCATTCATAGTTTGAAATTGATGTGAGAATTGATAATTGCATATTTTACTTCAATACATTTTATAAAATTTACGGAAAAGTGTTACGAAAGGATACATTACGTCCCCGGCAGATTTTTTAATGTCGTTTATCTTTTTAAGGAAATAGTTATAAAAATCAACAGAATCTTTAGTGAATAGAAATGAGAAGAAACGTGTGCAAAATATTGTTTATATTTATCTAAAGCGCATTTCGCTAGTGCTGTTGCATTATTCGAAAATTAAAACCATGCACTGAATATAATGTAGAAAAACAATATTCATAAAAAAATCATCATTCAAAAAATCCTTATTCATAAAAAATGACAATAAAGAATGAGGAAGAATCTTTAATTCTATAGATATTTTTCCACGCCTCACTGTAAGTGTGGCCTACATCTAAGGTATCATCAAATAGGTAATAAAACATTGATTTTGTTTTGCTATATTTTTGTTGACATTTGCAGTTCATGTACATTTTGTTGTGGCTGTAAGTTTTATTCTGTCAGGTGTTGTCCCCAAAAAATTTGGTTCGATGAATTCTTGATAATTGATTTTTATTTTTTATAGTGATTTTATATGAGAAGTAGGACATTGAATTCATAAAATATCAAATATTGTCATTATTTAAAGAACATATTCTTGTGTATTTCGTAGTCTTTAAAAGATGCTAAAATAAGATTATTCTGCTTATTACGGTCAACTGCGTAAATAAAGGCAATAGAAGTGCTAACCGCTCATGAAAGAAAAATGACACACTAATATTTTGAAAGAGATTTTCCTACACCGAATAGATTTCTTACAAGCCAGAAATTGTAGCTCAACAACGTACTCATATTGATGATACATCTCTATAAAATGTCATTGAAAGAATGGTTGAATAATTTCTGTAGGATAACGAAAATCGTTTTCAAATTCATATCTTTATTAAATTCGAATCATATAATATCTCATAGAATCATATCTTCCATAGAATCATATCTTCCATAAAATAAAAAAAAATATGTATGTCAATATAACTTTGATTTTTCAGCAAAATTGGAAGATAGCGGTTTGAAAATTTATTAATCATGTGATTTGTAAAAAGTATCTAAAGAATTGTATCTATTTTAATAAAGTTCCAAATACATTTGGTCGAAGAGTATACAGATTTCTTGAATATTTAGTTTCAGAAAATTCATTTTGGTTTTAATCTCTTTTAAAGCGAATTAAATTATATAATTTTTTTGGCACTGATGGAGGCTCCTAAATTTATATTCTGTCAATGTGGATTTTGAAATTAAAATTCAAACATATTTTTATTCATTTATATCTGAAGTTTTGGGGTTCGTTTTAATCGTTATGATAGAACATGAATAAAATAGGGTAAGGTTACTTAATCAGTACACCTTAAGGAAAAAGTCTACAAATTGCAGGTTTTAGTAAATGAAGGATTAAATATTAAATTTTGCATTATTCTCAACTTCTATGAATATTGCAGCTATTTATCACAAAAAAGTTCAATATCCTTGTATTGTGTCGAAGTAAATAAACAAATCTCCAAGTAATAATATCGCTAGGACTCCTTAAACCGTTTCTTAAATCGTACCACCTATGTCCTAAGTCGTACCTTGAAAGCGAATGAAGCAAAAACACCTTGTATTACTACTAGTCATTGAGTAAACTATTCGGTCTTGATTTAAGCCTTGGTCAACCCTTTCGGTTTTCCACATTCATAATGTTTATTTAGTTCTAGAAGGTGACGTCGCAGCTTCGTTATAGGAATATTATACTTTCGTGGAAGACAATATCACCTTTGGGTAATTTTCATAACGTCTCATCCATATCTTCTTGTGTCTAAATATTATCGGTACGTTTTGCCCACGTTTATCGGCCCTGCCTAAAAATTCGGGAAAAGCACCTTTCACATTACATATTAAAAAGAACAATATTCTCTTTCTATAAATGATATGTATCTTTAGATGTGCAAGAGATCCTTAAGGCGTAACTGGTACGAATTAAGCCTCGTTTGTAGTACCACTTAAGAAACTGCAAGTGTAAAATTTTAAGTGAGCATCATAAAAGAATGAATTGAACCAGAGCGTCATCACTGCATAAAAGCAAGTATTCAAAGAGCACAGATTGATACCCTAAGAAATAATAACATATTATTAATAATATTATTGTTCTACGTCTTACGAAATATGCTCGAAAACTATAAGGAACTACCGAGAACTTATTTTTCTTTGAGGTTAGGTGGTAACGCATCGAAGTTCCGTTGTGGATAATGGAATTAACATCGCCGATGCCAACTGCCGTCAGTAAATATGGTACGACTTGAGCAACTTTATTCTATATAGTTTTTAGTTTAAACCAATTGAAATGCTGCTTTGAAATTCCTAATTTACTTAGTTCGGCACGAAAAAATATTTAGAACGACGCAAAAGTTTCAACGACAAGTAGCAAATTTTAACGCCATTTGTTCTGAAATATAATTATTAACCATTTGATAAAAATTATCTTATAGTGCTATATTATAATAAATAATCTGAAGGCCAAAATAGTAATTTGAAATAGTTTATAATGTCTGTAATTTAATTTCTTCCCCCAAAGAAAAGACAATGAATGAGGAGTAAGAAATAAAACTGAAAGAATATATCAGTACGAATTCTTCATGCGTTTCAGGACTAATTATGTTAAGAAACAAGATCATTCGCAGATGATACTCATATTACAGTAGTTTTATCCAATACTAATCTTATAATAGCATTGCAATTTCTTCAGTCTGATGAATTATTAGTTCTTAAGGGTGCAACTATGACATCGATACGTGTAGGAAATAAAGTCATTTTTAATTGCCATCATTAAAGCAGCAAATTTCTCTGCGAATTGAAGAGGTGTGTTCATGAATTGGAATAATATGAACATAACTTTGGATATAAAAGTTTAAAATTTTCCTTTCAAAGGAAATTTGGAACATATTCTTTTTGCAAAAAAAGTTTTTTTAGAATATAATATCTAAAAAAAGCCAGTAAAGCAGAAACTACTTTATAATCGAAGCGAGTAGCTTTAATGGAAGCTTTAAAGAAAGTTAAGCAACGTACCTATGATTTATCATTTTCAGCTTAGGAATAAAAGATAGGGAGAAGAAAATCAAAATTCGTAAAAGGTATTAACTAATTATGGTTTTCTTGCATGTTTCAAGTTTTTGGAGTGCATATCAGAATGATATTTATTTATATTACTTTTTGTAAATATATATTTTTCGAAGCATGCAGACAACGGAAAACATTGAAAATTGAGACAACATGCAGAATATCAATTTTAATTTTTACAGACGTTTTGTTATCAGTCTAGACGTAAGTTTTGTACGCACGTTACGTTTGATGCAATATATAATTATTATTTTTTAGTATTTTCATATACTTTCAGCATTCATTCTGCGGTTGGAAATATTTCTGGTTAGAGTGAATTGCAAATTATGTGTAATCCTATATTTATTTGCGTGTCGTTACGGATATTTTTCTAGTTATAATTTCCGCTTTTCCACTTCAGACATGTTTTTATTTATTTATGTCTGGAATTTTTAAGATTCTTTTTAATGGTTATGATGCAACGCAAATTAAATATTTAGTTTTTCGTTTAAACCAATTGAAATGTTGCCTTGAAATTCGCACTTTACTTTATTTGACACTAAAATATATTGAAAAGCACGCATAACTCACATATTTCATCAAAGAGTAGCATATTTTAATACCACTTTTGTCTGAAATATAATTATTACCCTTTTTATACTAATTATTTTATAGTACGATTTTATAACAAATATTCTGAAGACCAAAATAGTAATTTACTGTATTGAGAAACGACATAATAAAATGTTTACAAATTTAAAATTATTTTGTTAACTGTGGTTACTCAGAAAATTGATAAATAAATGACAATAAAGAAGCTTTTGTTCCGTATTAGGTTTGGCACTAAAAGAGATTTTTCTTCTCATACAAAGATAGAATATATATTTTTACATCTTTAAAGTTTAACAAATTGTCTAAAGCTGAAGAAGCTTACCTTCGCAATCGCAGGTATGAGGTCTTGTTCCACGATTTAATTGCATTTCTGAAAAAGTATGTGGCATTACATATTAAATCTGTTTCCTAAGTCAGACTTTCTCACTTTGAAATAATTAAGAATTTTGAAGAGCGAGCCGCCGCCTTGATTTTTTTCTTCTCTAACCAACTGCAAAATAACTAGAATTAACTTCAATGTATTTTGAAGAATGAGCCACCATCTCAATTTTTTTCTTCTCCAGACCAACTGCAAAATAAATAGGACTATCTTTAATGTATTCTAAAGAATGACCCACCGTCTGGATGTTTTTTCTTCTCCTAACCAACTGAAAAATAACTAGGATTATCTTCAAAGTATTTTTTGTAGTTTCATATGGCTACGTCTATCTACTACAAATCAAATAACTTAGAAGTGTATTTATCGTAGAATATCACAGGACCAAATATTACTTTCTTCGGGATAATACTGCAGAAATTATCTTAATCATTGTGTTTCTGAAGGCTGCATAGCTAATTTTTTGAATACTGAAACATGACTAATTTTGCAACCACTGAAAAGAAAAAGACTCTACTAATTTAAGTTTGATGACAACCCACCACATGTTACTAATTTTTAACACAGATAATGGCTTTGTAGATATTCGGAAATTTCTGTTCTATAGAAACATTTATGCAAGTGCAATTTTATTCATCATTGAATTAAACGAGAGAGACTCTGGTTTCTAAAGAGAGATTAAGAATACTGAAATGTGTGGTATTGTGTTTAATTTTGGTTGAGTAAGATTATCCAGTAATTCATAAGGATTTTTGCCTTTTGATACATTGGGAGCACCGAAATCTTTTCAAGATTACTTTTAATGATGCATGAATCTACATATTTATATGTTTTTTGCTTGATTTCAGGAAAGAAAAAAATTAACTTATTAACAGCTTAATGCTTATGATATATGTTTTACAAAAAAAATCTGTCTAGAATTAATTTAAGAATAATGAAATATATAAGATAAGATATTTGTACCGATATGATAATACATCTGTTGCTGCATACCTAAAAGTTTTTACTTTAGGAAGTTCTATATCGGAAACTGTAGGAAAATCTTGTTCACTAGCAAAGTTCAAAAAGACTAGTAAATTAACTGGAATTCACAATGTATTGAAAAGCACATATCCTTATGAATATCAAAACCCACAAAATAAAAATGAAATAGCCTTTCGGCATTCGGTAGCAGTGAATTATGAAAGGCTACAGACATTTTATTAAACTTTAGACAAAGACCTTGTAATCTGGAAAAAGATGAAGTTAGGCGATTAAGCTATTTTTAAAGTGGCCATATAAAGTGCATAACAATGAAATTTCAATCTATAATCCAATAGTTGAACGATTCCACGCGATCACTATTATGTATAAAAATATTGTTCTGTGACAGTTAAATTTATCCCTAGATCACACCGTTAATTGGAAACATTTTGGAGAAAACAAAAGTTTCGTTTCAGTACTAGTCACTGTAATGAGTGTTAAGATTGGTTGGATGGGTATGTAAGATTGCTGTCAAATCTTTGAATTCGCCAATCCATTCCGATTTTTGGTTAATTTCTAGCGGCTGAGTTTTAATGCAGTTCATGGTTATTTTCTACGAAACCTCCTCAGAAAGAAACTTCTTTTAAGCTTGTTAATTAGCTGAGTATATATCGGCCAAAGCGATTATGACTTAATTCCATCAGTTGAATTTTGAAACCATTTTTATTTATGTAGTAGCAAGTCTCCACACAGACGTATCTTCTTTAGGGGTAACCGGACTCACGATACCGAGGTATCCTTTTGATATGTTTTCCTCTTCAGATACCCCCTCTTTGCCTTCTGCTTTATATTTTTCCTTTTCTATTTCTGAACGGGAGGCGAGGAGCGTTTCTTTAGACTGTGTCTACATTCTCGTGCACTGTGTAATTACCCTTGTGTTGGCAGTGTGTGGTGACCTGGTAGACTATTGTTCGTTATCGGCACCACCCCTGCTACCGTGAACGAGCACATCGGCAGGATTCTTGAAGGTGCCCGTGTATAACTACCACACGTAACGCCACAACCACTCACACAGGCCTGACGCCCTCATTGGAGACCTCCAACCCCTTTCCCCTGACCATAGGGACACGCTATGTCGAAACAATCACGTGTCCATAGACATAATTCTGTGTGTTCCTGCTGCTGTCTTTGGTGAACTATACGCGTCCGAAATATTTTCTATCCACAGGGCTAAAGCAAATTCTACTTGGAAAGTTCCTTCCGCACACGAATGGTACGCTGGAAATCGTCCTGGTCTGTCTCTATAGTCCGAAGGTACAAGATCAGCACAGACTGCATTGGCCAGACTTCGTAATGGCCATATCAAAAGCTTGAAATTCATGAACAAGAAGAAGACTTATTCCTCTTGCCCTTGTTCCTGTCCTATTTCTCCTGCTCACGTCATTGACTGTATTGGTGCCCTGCGAAACTGCTGAGAAGTGAGGGGGAAAATGGACTTGTGGTACTGTTAGAGCGACATGGTATCATGGACCTGATCTAGTATTTGGACAGGACGAGGGGGACATGAAACAATAACAACATAATTCTCTGTCACCTTCACTGACCCCTGCTTGGGACAAATCATCATCACCGACCCCTAGTCGGGCCAAATGATCATCACCGATCCCCTTAGGTCATTTCCCTACTTGAACACCAAACTACTTTCATCGCAACTTTCTACAACACCATACCACAAAATATGATCTTCTTCCTCTACACACCAAAACTGCATCACCACAATGCAGGAAGGAAAGGAAAGGGTAAACTCGACATGGAATGGGAAAACACCACTGACTTCATTTCGATTAACTGCTCTGTCACCAATCGGTAACTACTTCATTATATCAACTACTACTTCATACAAAGTACTGTTACGTCAACCAACACGGAATTAACCTCAACCAAAAAGACATAAGAAAACTAAAACTCCACAAACTCTGGGAACAAAAGAGAGGATTCCACGAGAAAGGAACAAAGGGATAACTTTACCACGAAATGTCAACATCATGAGCAACATCATAACGCCACCCACCGTCACTACTTCACCAACTTAATCACAAAATACATCGTCACAACAAAGGGGATATCTTCACGCTACCCAGCGTGAATATTTCATCTCATCTCAAGAACTACGCGAACACAATTCATGATCTACGGTCAAACGGAATAAGGATTTAGATTCTGTATTCATGAATTAATGAACATCTCAACTTCATCTCATACAACTAACTTCACAACATAGGGAATTACACAACTACGTCCTGCATCACCCCCTTTCTGACTTTACCCCTTTTCACCAAAGGTGATCTTAACATACCTCAGAAGGAAAAACATTTTGGAGATAAAGATCCCTAGGTACCGCGGGCTTGGGACACCCGTATCAGCCTAACGGAGACGGACCCCTGCGGAAATAGATACCTGATAGACAGACCGGGAACTATGGTCCCCAGTCTATAAATTTATGAGCAGGTTAGCCATTTAAAATATGTGTCTGCTAGAGATAAATTGAAACGATCACTTGGAGTTAAATGTTTCCATACTTATTTGTGGTGATTCTGGGTCTACATATACTGGCTAGTAAACCATGTGAGTGTCGAGGCTGATAATGCTCAGAGCCGTCAATACTTTCCCTTGTTTGGCTCGGTGGTGGGCACTGACTTAGGAGGTCCGTAGCAATTTTGCATGGGTTTTGCAAAAACTGGTCATTAATTCGACGTTAATTTGAACCAATAATTGCAATCTCGAAACGATTTGATAGATTTTATGCCGTGAAAAGAACATCTACTTAAATCTCTAAACTGAACTAAACAGTATATATATGAAATGCATATACATTTAGATAACTATTATCAGTTCATAAATTTCATTTCAGTGAATAGTTTATTTGGAATAATTATCGAACTCAAGCCTAGTATATTATTAAATTGAAGAGCCCTGTACCACTTCCACGTAAACATCTAAATCTGAAGCCTCAGAGACCGCATGAATTTATTTGGATAATTGTGGAGAGACAGAAGGTAGAATGAAATTTCAGAGAATCCCGCGGGTGAGCAACTGAAGAATGAATTTGACTTCTAGTTCAGGGCTGGGTATATTTCTCTCGTATCCTCTCTTTGGAGAATGAGTTACCTATGATTCCCCCTCTTTCTTCTGTTTTCCACTTATGGTTACTACTCCTAATTGGTAATTAATAGCTTTGTTTCTAACTAGGGGTGTGTAGTGGTGTTAATGTTAATGCTTCCATTCCAGTAACTGTCTCTGTAAATGAAACACTCAACTTCTAGGAGAGTCGCTTCTTTCGGCTAATTGCTGTATAAACCAATGTAAGAAATAATTAAGGAATTACAAACTCAAGCTGTAATATTTTATCACAATAAGGAAAGTTGGGCAACTTCTTAACACATTAATTTGATACCGCCATATATTTATTCAATGAGGACCCGGCTTAAAATACCGTAATATATTAAATCAAGCATATGGGAATGGTCGTCCAGCCTTAATATTCTAAATCCTTTGCGCTACTTTTCTTTCTAGCGATTTTACATTTCTAAAGTATCCTACTATATGTCTTCTATTTACACCCATTGTGCGGATATACATAGTCATGAGAATTTTGGATGTACCACTAAAGAAAAGCAAGCAGCGTCTGCCGTGGTTCCTAAGGTTTTCCTGACAGTTTGAAACAGAAGTAATATTATTTAAAAAGGGATGAAAGATTTAATGTCGACGAAGACAAAACTATATGTCTAAGGTCGTAAACCAGCTTCTAGAACAAATTTTGCCAATGCAATCAAAACGTGTTTAAACCAAATAACTCAATTATGCTAAATGACACATTTTTTTTCGTTCTAAGACATTTGAATTCATAATACCTGTGAATCACGCGTCTCAGCTCTGAATAAGTAGCTTAATTCTACTAATAGCCTATCTGGTATACACACAAAATTTCCATTCGATAGGCCCACCAATAATGACTCCAACTGTTCTTATTCTATTATAAAAGCATCTGCATCATTACTTATAATGAAACATTTTCTTCTTATTCTCGCCCTTTCCTCGGTGAATTAGTTGCGAATTCGTTAGAATTTACGAAGAACAAAATTTTTTAAAGGAAAAGAAAAGTGCTTCTGAAAGTTCACAAGCTTAATGCAGGAAACAAAATCATAAATATTGAAAAAAAATAAAGTTTGAAAAGCTTATCACTAGTTGAAAATAAAAAGTATTCAGTTTTCTTTATACAACCAGAATTTCAGACTGAACCTATGATTTCCGAAAATTTATTTTCAAACAGCAAAGACAATATTATTCGAGTATTCTATCATATTGTATACGATGCTACTGAAATTATTGAAGATTCCGTTTCACCCGAAGGTTATGGTAAAACTCTTCTTAAAAACATTCTAACAACTTCATACTTTTATCTCGACATCAGAGGTTTCACAATAAGCAATTCATTAAAAAAAAGATAAGAAAGGCGCAGTTCGAGTCCGCGACGTAGATTTTTCCTGAAAACCTCGGTATAAATTCATAAAACAAGAGTTCCGTATGAATATGTAATTTAATTATCAATCTTTTTAATATAATACTTACACAAAGTAGTATAATGGTTGAATAAATATTTTTTATTCAACCATTATACTAGACATACTACCATTATTAATAGGAAAATTATTAATACATTACACTATACATTATATTATCATATATAGGAAAATATTTTTTGACAAAAAGAATGAAACTTAAGGTTTCAGATAACGTGTTTAACATCGATGTTTTATCAGAGATGGAAAAAAACGTAAAATAATGCTACACTATGTGCTATCAAACAAATTCTAAAAGAATTCCCCTCTTTGAACTTAGTGATATTTCATATGGATAATAAAGTTTATTTTTCTGGAAAACTTTCTTAAAATTAATTGATATCGTAATACACCAAGTAATCCAATAAGGAATAGAATAACTCACTTCAGGTTACAAAAGGAATCAGGAAAAGATCTTCATAAATCATAAATTTATGATAATAATCGAAACCAAAATTTATTTCAAGTCAGTTTGTTTCCAACAGAATGTTTTACCTGCACGCAAACAGTTTCTAAAGTGATGCATTCAGCGTAAATTTTTTAGCTGCTAAAAATTATTTCTTTGATTTTTGTCTTTGAACTTTAAATATCATAAGTAGGGCTTTTATATTATTCATTTTGAATTTCACAGTAAATGCTTTGAAAAATTTATATGAAAGATGCATTGTCATTGAAAATCTGTGAAGATTGAGGTATGTAGATTTTGAATGAGATAGAGTAGATTATGATGTAGAAAGATTACAGGATTTTGACTATACAAATCTCAAATGGTACTTTTCCGTTAGCCGGGCGCAAATGTCGCCAATTGTGAACAGCCAAGTCGCCAAGAGCGAAGCGATTTTCCGTTAGCCGGGCGCAAATGTCGCCAATTGCAAACAGCCAAATCGCTAAGAGCGAAGCGATTTTCCATTAGCCGGGCGCAAATGTCGCCAATTGTGAACCAAACGCGAGCCAAGTCGCCAAGAGAATGGTTGTAAGAAATTTGGCGGAATTCTACAATATTTGGCGATTTTTCGCTTGCGCCCGGCTAACGGAAAAGTACCAATAATTTATATGAAAGATGCATTGTCATTGAAAATCTGTGAAGATTGTGGTATGTAGATTTTGACTGAGATAGAGTAAGATTATGATGTAGAAAGATGATTGATATTTGTATAGTCAAAATCCTGTACGATTCTAAAAACACATTTGTATTATGGTAGTGAAATCATACAAAAATTTTCCTTCTTAGTTAGTTAGACATCTCCATCCAGTAAAAGTATCCATTTTAATAATCTTAATAAATATTCCTAAAAGAATTGTTACCTATATTCTTCATTTTGAAGCTACTAATTGAGCAGGAAATGCTTTAAAATATTTGGCTGCTTCTCAGGAAAGATGATTTCCTATTTAATTAGTACTAGTTAGAACATTATAACAATTTATCATAGTCAATGATTCAGTCTCTTGATGAATGAAATAATTACAGTAATTTCCCCTTATTGGTTGAGTTATTGAACTGGCTCTTTTTTAAAATACCAGAAAGTCAATTGAAGGAAAGCTTGTTATTGATTATAAGGATAAAAGAAACCGCATCTTCTTTTGCTTAAGTTGTTGGAAAAAAACTGCTACAAATACTGTATTTTCGTTCTGAAAAGATTTTAGTGATATTTAATTATCATGCGTTCTAATGCATTTGAACATAATAACTACGATTACTGAAATAATGTAAAACAGGCAACAAAAGCATTCCTGAATCGTTTAATAAAATATAATCGTCACTTCAGAATCATAATTGAAGAAACTATGAATAAATTTCAGAGGAAAGAAAACAAAGGATTTAATCTGTAATTTTAATGCATTGTAAATAACTTTCTTATCGCCCTATTATTTTGTATTTTTAAAAAATGTTAATAAAGAACATATATTTATGTTTTATTCATTGATGTATTATCAATTCTTTTTTGGCATGTTTTAAAATTACTCAAAAGGTATTTTTTAAGAACGTAATTTAACTATTTTAGAACATTAAAAAAATCATCAATTTATAATAGTCTCAATACATATATCGTTTTTAAGATTAGCAGAAATTATTGGTTCTAGTCGGTGCTAAAAATAATTTAATTCACAAAATCAACTACTTATCAAATTCTATCCATGTTACAATCAACCTCAAATCAATAATTATCTTACAACAACGGTATACGGAAGACGGTATTTGATCATTTTCTTACTTATATTAAATTTTATGTTCACTTTGGTGTAATATAAATGAAAATACTCTAGATATCCAGAACTATTGCACAAATGAGATACTACTGGGTATACTGAATTTTTCGGTAAAATATTTACAACTGATTGCTCGATAGAAGTAAAGAGGATTCTCTGTAAGCATAATAAATATTGCATTAAAACAAGCTGATTATTCCTATTCCAACTTTTTTTAAAATTTGTAACATTACCGTTTTCATATTCCTAGCCATCTTGGTAACTGAATTTCCTATGAAGATAATGAGGATCTTGAAAATCTAATAATAATAAATAAGATTATCCATATTTGATTACTAGCTGTACTAACGAATTTGGCATTTTTCTCGATCTCAGTTCTGATATGCTCTTCACAAGAATTTATTTGATCTTTATTGATGTTAGTTTTTGAAGCAAGATCCTTTGGCTAAAGTGCGCCAAATATCTGTATGAAAAGACAGTTAAATATCATCGATAATTAAATTAAAACTAATTAAGAAATTGATGATAATATATAAAACAATGTTTGCAGTGAGATAAAACTCATAAAATCAAGATTTATAATGAACGGGCGATAATGATACGACTACGCTTCTAGGTCCTATAAAATGGATAATTTGTTGGTTGTTGAAAGTTAGACATTATCGTAAGTTGTGCTTAGCAAACCTGTTTCTATAATGATCTCATACTCTAACCAATTTTGGTTCAGAAGTGTTTTTGTGCCACATTAGAGGGATCAACACAATAATTTGATAATTGTAAACTAAGATTTATATTCATTAACATACTGTGTAGTATATTGATGATTTGGGTGAAATTTATTAGATCATTGCCTTTAGTGTCTGAATAAGTAATTTCAAACTGTTGCATTACTCATTCCAAAACATTTTTCTATCTAATACTTATTCACGTAGGAATAAAATCGTACTATAAAAAATACGTATATTAACATTTTTGAAAAAGAACCATTCGCATATCTGATGATAAAAATGTTGTGCAAAGAATATTCTAATAACAGCTACTGGTAATCAGTTGGATAAATTTTCATTTTACGTATTCTTATATCAGTATTATTATGAGCTTAATAATAATACCAACGCTTTAAAATGCATTTTTGAAAAAAAGATTCTACCCATGAAAACGATAAAATAAGATTAGTTTATAGCGTGCACTATTTAAGATAAATTCCGAATAAATGAAGGCACTTATCATCATCTGTGCCATTAGAAAAGCAATCGAATATTGTAATACTTTCATTTCAAACTTTTTGAGTTTTAAATTGTCTTTTATGGCCTCTAAAAATAATGAGAGATATCATTAAATCGCAGAAAAGTGAAAGCATTTGGAAGTTTTGTTTCCTAATAGGTAATGGTGGGCATTGAATTTGTAGATATTTACAGAGCGTTCTATTCATTAATGGTTTACACATAAAATGATTCAAGAGAAGGTTGAAATTGTTTTAAAAACTGTAAACATAGGATTACTTTCGTAGAATTATTTTCTGAAAACTAAAGATATCATGAATTTAAATAATCGGGAGCTGCAGAAATATTTTGAGGCTGTTAAGGTACTCGTAAACAATGTGTCGGATTTAAAGTTTATTTGCGTAAGCTTTATTTAAACCATTGTAATTTTCTAAGTCGGAGATTATTTAGATTTTTAATCATTTTTTAATTTTGTTAGATAAAAATATTGTGAAAAGAATATTTTAATAACATCTACTGGTAATCAGTTAGATAAATTATCATTTTTCGTAATTGTTATATCAGTATTATTATGAGCTTAATCATAATACCAACGTTTCGTGAAAGACAGTTTGAAATGAACCATAGTGAGGGCGTGGGGGGGGGGGGGGGTTGAAAAAAATGCGCGTATGAAGCAGATATGTAAGAACGCATAAAAGTGCATGGAACAGAAAAAAATGAATTACAAATATAAAATTCAATGTTTTCTCAAGAATTAGGCAATAATTTACGAATTGGAATCGCCAAGACATAAACTGATATGTATAACCTAGAATATGCAAAAATTATTTAGCAATTAAATCATTTATTCCTAAACGTGGTACAAGATTCACATCTAAAATTCTCAAAAGTAACACAGAAGAAAAAGTTATCTATCTAGAAATTATATTGACCTTTAAAGCTGTTAGATAATTTATTAACACATTTAAATTTGAATTTTTACATATTTAATTTTAAAAAACAATGTTTATTTCATGTTTTTAAAAAACTTATTTCTGTAATATAAAACGAAAGGGTAAAAGATATGACTCAACGCCATTTGCCATCGTTGGGCCACTAGAAATAAGGTTAAGCTATCCGAACGAAAATGCTTATGATATTCTGCAATTCGTATCACGGATGTAAACGGATTTCCTTGAAAATGTCCCGTGAAACCAAATATCCTCCGAATATCCACTGTTATCTAAATGCTTCTTTATTATTAACCATTGTTTTCAACTATCGTATGATATAAAAGATATTCGTTTAAAATGATCGAACGTTAGAAAGAGAAACATAAATGGAAAAGAAACTGATTTTTACTACTTGTTTTTCTACTTGTCCTTTACTTTTTCTAGCTTACTTACCACGCAACTGCATGCTGATATTCAGGATATTTAGCAGGGTAATACTATTATAACATATATACATTATTTAAATAGATGTTTTGCAAATTCATAATGAAATATTTCAATCAGTCATAATCAATAACAATTTTCAAAACGACAATTATTTCAGTCAATTGAATAAAATTTCTTGATGGGAGAAAGTAAAGAATTGTTACAAAATGTTTGCTTTAGTTTAGTAAAATTTATATTAGAAACAAACCGCTTATTATTCTGACATTTCTAATCAAAGCAGATTGTGTTCCTAATGTAAATTGTTAATCGTTTGCTTTTGAACCTTTTTTAGTGTTGTGTCAGAATTCCTCTGTGTTCTGACAACAATTCTACAATCGTTTTTTTTCATGATGTCAGTAACGTCTGTCCCATGTCCATCCAACTGGTATACTTGCTGTAATGGCTTCAGGAACAGAGGTATTGGGCGGCGTTCTGTCCGTAACGTCAGCATATTATGTGTTGACTTTATGTTCAAAAACATGATTTTTTTTCGCAAAAGGAAGCGAGTTATTTGTTGAACCCCGGCTAAAATATGAAGAGTATCTATGAGAATCCAGATAGTTAATACTTTTTTTAAAAATCAATGTACGTATTTTTATATGCATATTTCAGTTTGATGAATATATTTGTTTTCACTGTAATAAAAACTGAAATAACGATTTTATTGGCATTGAGATAACTACGACAAATTAATAAAGAATCTACTTCAACATATATTTGCGGTAATGTAATAAAAGAATTCATAATGATACAAATTAACAGGTATTTCAAGTTAACAAGGATTAATTTAGCACTTCATTTAGCCACGCGTTAGATCTCAACAATGATTTCTTTTATGTTCTGCATCGTCTTCACATAATATATATCTCGAACTTTTAACTTATTCATTATTGAATCGTTTTTCCCGAGGGTGCGAAGCATTTATCACTTAACTTCAGAAATCATTACAGGTAATAAAAGTGCTTAGGTACTCAAACCTTAAATAAAAGCATTTTTTCTAGGAATAAAGTATTTAACATCATTTATGTACTCTAAGAACTTAGATTCTAAGAAATTCTAAGAAAAAAATTAAATTTTAAGGAGAAAGAAAATGAAGGAAAATTAATTCCCTTGCTTAAAGTATATTATGCTTCAAAGAATTTAATCAAACAATTGTGGGGCCTTTACAGAGCTCCTATTTAAAGTACCCTTCTTATTATAGAGGCAATTAAATTACTTCTTTAAAATGAGACTAAAAACTACATCTCACAGGGATCAAAGGGAATATTTTTAACATACATTAAGTATGCAAAAAACCCATTTTTTTCTGTGTTTGAAATTCCAGGTAAATAACTAATTTAATTTTAGAAAATTGCTTGTGTTACATTGCTTCACGTCTGCCTCAACAATTTCAGAGCTTTTAGTTTAATTAGTTCAGTAACTACTACAAAGATTTTAGAAGCGCATTTAGCCATACAAATGGTATACTCGGAGTAAAATGGGGCTGTAGGGGTATGTATACCTAAGTTAAAATGTATCTTTCAGTTGTTTTAACATTTTTCCAAGAATAGCAAGCAGTGCTTACCAAAATGCTGTCTTCAAAAATGATATCTTTGTGAATGATATAATTTGTTGCACTTGGTTAATCAAGACTTCTATTAAAAATTCAATTTTAACATAAATTCCTATTTCGAAAAACATTGGGAAATGTATTTAATAATCAGTTAATAGGAGTCAATTTCAATGGATTACTTTTTAAATCTTCTCTCTATAATTCCTGCGAAGATAATGATTATAATATCATATACTTTGTGCGTTGTTAAAATTTGGTTACACTCTCAATTTAGTGTTTAGTGTCTAACAACAGCACACGTTTATTGATCGCACATTTTATTAGAAGTGCAGTCATTACTTTAAAATAAGTATTAAGACTAAGAAGATGGCCAGAAATTCTTGGATATTAACTCAATGAAAATTACTTACTACTACTATTAATAAACTACTATTAATACTACTATTAATAAAAGCTTATGTGTGTGTCTGCGTGTAAGTATCTGTCTGTTGACGTTGCACAGAGAAGAATGTTTCTCCTAAAATTACCAAATGTAGCACAAATGTAATTTGGAGGTGGGAATGTGCATCTCGGTGCACTTTTTTCGAAATTTTAACTAAAATTTTAGTTAATTAAAAATTAAGCAAAATTTTGTCGTTATTTTGCAATAACTTTCGAAAATATTATTACATGAAAGAAATTTTCATGCCACCTTAAAATACAAAATATCATATTTTCAATGATGCCAGTTTAATTGTCGTCGATTATTTTCCCAATTTTAACTTTTTTAAAATAACATGCTTATGCATAATTTAAACAATACATTTCATTGTCAGACGGGTAATCAAACCGTTTTCAGTGTTTATACAGATATTTAATTATGTGTTTCTTTCCCATTGTTTAAAGCTAAGGAATGATGATTCTGCTCCTTTTTCCATGTAATTTGGCAAAACCGTAATGAATTTTACTTTCATCTTTATTTCAAGAAATCTTTTTCTGATCTGCAAATAAACACCCTAAGATATTAATTATCTTTGGAAATATATTCCCTAAGCTGGATGATTATGGTTGCTAAGTTTTTTATTCTTTTTATTAGCATGTATTAATCCAACTAACGTGCTGCTAGACGTACGATTTTAAGGGGACACATTAACCAAAAAAGCTCAAAATAACAATTTTCCTTTTATTGGCTTATTTCGTTGCTTTTATCGATCTAATTATTGTACCAAAATTTAAGAAGTTAATAATTAATAATTAATTATTAACTTCTTTAATATTTCAGAAGGTATTTAGATTTTAATTTACAATGACTAATGAAGCGCATGCGCAAATGAAAACTTTAAATCGTTTTTTCTTCATGTGGACTTCTCTACACATTCATGTTTTCAAAATGCTAAGGCTTTTTCCTTTTTATGATAGAGATTTTAATTTTTTGTACACGTTTATCAATATGTATATGATAAAACTCTGCATAAGGTACTGCTCAATGTCCTCATTTTCACCATATAATTCAGTAAAATTTATTTAACAAATATTAGATACACCTTATTTAAACAAATATTAGATACACCTTAAAATCCATGCATAATTTCGTGTAATATATTTCAGTGATTCTACAAATAAAGTTTGAAGTAAAAATATTCATATTCGAAAAAGTAGTAGGGATTTTTAAAATTTTAATTTTTCTTTGAAAAATTCAATTTTTTGAACTACACAAGCCGATCAAAATGGTTTTTTCTCCTCAAGATGACTTTATATGATTGTTAAGTCTCAATGCTATCAAAACTTTTTCGATAATACTTCAAATAAAAATAAATGTTGAGAAGGTAATGTGTCTCCTTAATGTTAGAATTAACTGCAGAATTTTCATGAGGAATACGAAAGTCAAGTTCGCACCGACCGCATGCAGTTGGATGGCCACTGAAATAATATTGCTGTAATGTATGTCGCATTTCGCTTAGAAACCATGAATATCGAATTATGCATAAGAGATTCATTCTATTACCGGCAAACTCGCCAAAGGTCCTTAACCCTTAACCCCTTGCGTCGCACTACCCTTTAAAGTTTAAACTCAAACAAAAAAGAAGTTTTAGGTAGTCTTTTTAGGCCTAAAGGAGTACACAGATAAAATTTCGTAAAGATTACACTCACCATTTTGATTCTGTGGGTATGCCATCAGCTGGACCACTGCGCCACTAGAGATCTGAAAAGTGGAACTAGGCGAGCATTGCCGTGAAGCGCGAAAATGAGTAAAATCTTTTGCATATGAATGAAAAAACACCTCTTTACACCTGTGTAGAAGATTAAGCATGATCCAGGGTTCACCACAGGGAGGCCTGCTACTCTACACCCCCCCAAAAAAATCTTGGTTATGTATGATGAGTAAATGAGATAAATATTTACAGTTCTCTCTCTCTATATATAAGAAGAAAAGAAAAAGAAAAGAAAAATCTTGGTTATATATAATGAGTAAATGAGATAAATATTTGCAGTTCCATATACATATGCATACATCTATTTTCAGGAGTATATTCTTCGGTATGAGTAAATGAGATAAATATTTTCAGTTCGATATACATATGCATACATCTATTTTCAGGAGTATATTCTTCGGTATCGCTTCTATCCGCATGCTCAGACTCGTTATCCGAGGGCAATTCTTGAAGCATTTTCAGAGCTTCGGAAAGACTTAGTAGACCTCTCAGCGCCACTTCCAATACAATTAATTGGAAAAAATTAAATCAATAGTTAAACCAACACAATATAGTTCCAGACTGTTGGTTAGCTTGACCTGGGTGAAAGCTCATGCCGGTATCCCAGGTAACGATCGGGCCGATCATCAGGCAAAACTGACCACCAGAGTAGGACAGTATTTAGATCTTCCTGCCCCATATTCATATGTCAAATTGAAAATCAAACAGTTTATAATTCATGAATGGTAAAAATATTGGAACCAAGACAACTCAAGTTCTATTATTAGAGTCAGGGCATTCATCGACAAAGTGGACAAAAAGAATGTAATCGTTAATAAATATTTAATATATTTTCTCAGTGAGCATGGTCCTTTTCCGGCCTATTTACATAGATTTAATCTATTGAATTCTCCAAGTTGTTCTTGTCGTAATGTGGGAGATGCATATCATTACATATTTGACTGCACGCTCACCAAAGAATTCCGTCTCAAGAAGCCTGCAGAGCAAAATAAGAATATATGGTTTAAAAATTCAATGCATAATAAAATGGCAATAAATAAATTAGTGAAAGCATATACTATTAGCAACAACATTTGTGATTCACTAAAGAGCCCGGAGTGAAATTGCTTTTAAATGATTTTAAGATACCTTTACTCTTTTACCTCAACACCACTGATTAAGAAAATTTTAAGTTATAAGTAGGTTGTCCCTGCGCCCTCCCCTAAGTTTTTAACACTTTATTTACGTAGTTAATTTTAACTGATTACAGTGTTTTTAGGTTAATCCTTTAACTAATTAAAATGTTTTAGTGTCCTATATTTTATTGAGCATTCACCCTTGGGAAATCCCAATCGATAACCTTGTTTTTACTCTTCTTATTTTTAAAATTTGATAATTCTGTTCTTGTATTTTTATTGTTTGACTGAGACGTACTTAGATGGATTTTATTGTTTTCTGGACTGGTGAGAGACCGCGGGGTCTGTTCTTGCTGCTTTTTTGTAGGGTTTTAATGATATTTTACAAAAAAATTTATTGCCTCCTTTTTACTGGTGTGCTGTGCTGAGCTTGTGGTTTTGTTTTGCACATTTGGATGCATACTGGGGGCTCCTCCTTTCGAGTATTTTGAATATTTTTAATTTTGGTTCCAGATCTGGTGATAAAAATACAAAATTCAATTAATTTATGGTTCTCTCCGAGTGTAATATCGATTCATTGGCGTACTTTTCATTTATTTTTTCTTGTGAGTATGATTTAGGTTACTTTATTTATTTTGTTGTTTTCTCCTTTTTGCAATGTTTGTAATGTTCTGTGCTGTGTTTTTGATGATTTTGTGTGTGTCATGTCATATTGATATTCTTGTATTGCTTTCATATTTCCCCATCTGCCTGCTAAAGGCCTTACACCCTTTCGAGTAGGCCGGACCTGTGTGGGTTTTAAATAAAAAAATACAATTAATTTATAATAAAAACTTAACTACAATTAATTTACAATAAAAAATTAACTGTAATTATATTTACAATAAAAAATAAGCTCAAATATATATAATTAAAAAAATATCTACACAATTATTTAAAACGAATGGTAGCGAAACAAAATTGAAAGCAGAAATTCGTGCAACTCTAAGTAAAGATGACCAGAGATACTGATAAAAACTCACAAAACTCCAGACACCCAGAGTAATGTTTAGTCATTTCCAAAAATTCTAACCCTCCTACGCAATATTCCTTGAATTGAGTTTTTTTTCCCCGAAAAAGAGAAAAACGTGAGAAACAAAGACACGGATGATCGCTTTCCGTCATAATGTCCTGCCACGTAACCTGGTCGGCTCAGTGTGCCAGCTGATGGCACACCTACATTTTTCGACAATTACACGTATGCTTTCTAATTTTAAAAATATTTAATAATTAGTAGAAAAATAACATAGAGATTTTTTTCCAACAATTTTTTTGTACCAGAAAAAAAAATCAGAAATAATTCCTTGAAAAATAAGGTTTTTAGATAGCGTGCCATAGCTAAAAATCCTGGATCTGCTTGATTCGTGCTCCATCTGTTATTAAAAAAGAAAGCTGAAAGTGAATCCTAAATCTATTATTTTCCAGTTATAGTTGAATTTAACGATTTGAGAAGCGAGTGAAGTTAGGTGCGCCATCAGCTGGTACACTGCGCCGCAAAGGGTTAAGTAAAAATGTGACTTTTGTCTTTATAAAATATAATTAAAAAGTTGAAATAATTAAGGAGATGAAACTGAGGCACTGGCTGTTCCTTAACAAAACTCATACCACTAACTTCAGTTACTGAAACAATGCAGTAAATAGATTTTTATGCCTCCAGTACAATATTTTATTTTTGCAAGTATGAAAGTTATCCATCCAAAACTTCAGACTCGCAACCCAAACTGTGAGCTATAAACTTCTTAAAAACCCTAATTTTTAAAATTTAACATAATAAAAGGTTTTATGTCTGAAATTTCTTGAAGAATGAAGACTGTATAACGATATTATAGTGTATAGAATGATATAAACGGATACATCGATTCGTCTTTCGTTTTCATATAGAATATTTTATAAACTTGTCCAAAGAAATTTCATTGAATTTGCATCAAAAATGTCTTTAAAAATCTATCTGGAATAAACTGTCTGTTTAAAGAATAAGCAGGTGATTTCAAACATTAGCCGGACTTAAGTAACTTTTATAATGCATTGAGGCTTCAATTGTCTTGAATAAACAAGGAAAGTGAAGAAAAATTAATGAAACTTATTATTAGTCTCAAAAGAGAACCCTATCCATAACATGATAATTTTTTAAGATATATCTATTGCATTACTTAATTATACTATATTATGCATAGTAAAAATTTCAAAATATTTTATTGCTAAGACTTATAATAATAAATTTTTGATTTTTTATTAGAAACTGCAAGTTATTTTATAGTCAAAAAGAATTTATCTGTACAATTACATTTTGAATATGATTTCAATACAATCTCCAGATTTGAAAAGAATTATAATTTATTTTAATTATTTTCTCATAAGAAATGCAACAACTTCCACACTTAGAATAAAATTTTGAATAAATTTAGTATTACCACTTGAACAATTATTCTAACTCTATCTTCTGACATAAAAGAATGGAACTGATTTTAAATATTGGCCAGTAACATAACATTTTTGATACTGAAAATAATACCTGTTAAAATATTCGCGTTATCCTTGAAGGTCTATATTAATTCTTTTTTTTTCCCCTTCAAACCGATAAATTGAATGAACTCTACTTTACCATCAAATTTCCAGCTCAAGGAAGAATACTTCATCGAATGTTACCGAGAATATCATCTGATTTTTTCTCTGAATACTCAGCTATACCAAGAAAATGTGAAGGATATTGTCGTAAGGAAACCAATATACTTAGGTTGCTCTTTCATCATTTTGGGTGAAACGAAAGATGTTTTCATCAAATTTGAAAGACACGAGTTTCCAATCGCAAGAAAAGGAGAATGCTCTATGGCAACAGGGTAAGTTTCTTCAGAATGATCAGGGATCAAAGATACGAAGATCTACTACTTTAAAAATGAACTGAAATATGCTACACGAAGCCTATATTAATCATGTTTTTCGAAAAAGGAACTTGGAATCCGTTATTTTGTTGTCTTACGATTCTAGATTTAAGGAATTTATTTCCAAGCTTTTCGTTCCTACAAAAAAATGAATAACCCTGAGTTGTAATCCTATTTCATAAAATTCCTTTGTTCATTTATTGCTTTGATATGGTGAGCGCAAGATATACGGATATTAAAGGAAAATAAGGCATATTAAATTTTGCAATATAAACTTCGCTTATATATATATAGATAGATATTAAATATATCAGTCATCGAACTAAACCTTTGAGAGCAAAATATGAAAGAATTGAAAAAAAAATTCCTATTTCATTTCATTTAATTTTCCAAACAAAGTGAAATAAATTTTATGAGATCCTTAACAAGACAGTAATAGACGGTGCGTCTGGATATATAGGAGAAATTAGGGATACTTGACCTTACGTGATTTTCTTTGATTGTGAGATAATTGGTAATTTTTGTGTGCCATTTTTATTTGACATTTGGTCATATGGTCTATGGAGGGTTTTTTCATTCGTACCTGAAAAGCCGTCGTAATGGTATGTAGGTAAATATATTTTGGGGCTCAGAAGTAAATTTTCAATTTTCATTCCTCAGTGGATAGAAAGTTCACTATTGAATATATGATGAATTAAAATATTTCTGTGTTTTCAGCATATTTCTACCTATAATATGATATAAGATGTTATGCAACGTGTCAATTCTAAGTGATTTAATTTTTATATTATTTAGGAAAAGTCAAGTTAAGGATACATGACCCTAAAAAGTTAGGGATACTTGACCCTATCAAAGGCTACTGCAGTTTCATCGTCGTGGCCTACCGAAGCACATTTTGTGGTTGGGATCAGTTTTCTGGAGCGTGAAGTTTGTCGGAAATATGGAAACTCAAATATAGAGCATAATTATTTAAAAATGTTTGTTCGTAATTACTTAATGAATAAAAGTTTTTTTAACATGATAATTTCAAATGCAAATAATTATTTTAATGACAATTTAAAAAAAATTGAAATTTAATATTTTTTTCCTTGCTTGAAAGAAAGATTTATTTATTTACTAGCTGTTATGCCCGGCGTTGCTCGGGATTAAAATACTTTCATGTCTAATATTTTTGATGTTAAAAACTACTTTTGTATAGAAAATTACAATACCAAAATTATTTTATCTTCTGAAACATTTTATAATTAAAATAAGAATATGGCGATTTTTAAAAATCGCCGATATCTAATTTTCTCCATAAATTATAATACTTGTTGCATGGGTACTTCAAATTTTGTTCATAAATCTTGCAGTAGAAGAAAGACTGTAACGGATGTTTTGGGACAAATAATTACATAGTAAATTTTTAACTAAGAAAAAGCGTTGAAATAAATATGAATAAAAAAATAATAAAATTAGTCTTTATTCAGAATTCTTCTAATGCGAGATAGCAACAGTTCTTCCTATGCATTCTTGTTCTTCACCAATAAAAAAAGTGTGATAAATTGTCAATTTTGTACACAATTTAATTTTTGAAAGATTTTTAAAATAAGGGCAACGAATTGAACGGAAATGAAACTTGCGTCATGAAAAGCTTATTTTTTAACTTTAAATATGTGTAAAAATAGTTTTTGTGACATAATACATATTTTCGAAAAATATCAAGGGAAATGTCATATCTTGCTTAATTCCCAATTAATCTGAAATTTTAATAAGATAAGGGCTTTTAAAAGTTGTTGATGATCTCTCTTCTTATATAAAATATATTTATAAAAATAAGCAAAAATATCGGAAATAAAGGTTTGTCTAGCAACGGAGTAGCTATAAATTTGCGTTATTTCAAAATCGTCTGCAGGTAACTAACAATTTGATAAATGTTGAAAAATAAAAAAAATGTCACAGTCATAAAATTAATATCATTATAAAGGTCAAATTTTGAACTTTAAGATGGATAAAAATAATTTTCGGGGGATAATTTGCTCCGAACTTACAGCGGAAAAACAGTTCCGATTAATTTTTAATCAACTGACTGTTTAATTAACATTTGCGTTTTGAAAAGTTGGCAGTAATCTTCCAATTATCTTAATTAATAAGTGTGTAAATTTTGGATGTAATCAGTGCCGCGGTTTAAGAAGAGATGTGGAACATACATACATACAAACATACATAACATACATACATACCCACAATGACTTTTATTTATGTTAAGATTAAGGATTTATTATTTCTTAGGAAATTCAGGTAAAGATTACAGATGATATTAACTGTAGCGATTTTTTAATCTAATTAAATAAGCGTTAGAATTCTTTAAGAACCATTGAAAACATTGCCAAACGATATTTGAAAAAAATAAACAGGAAAAATAATGTTAAAGAAAGTAATAACTAGCAACTGAGCATCATTAAGTTTGCTTTATTTCAAAATTCGTCTGTGTGTCAACTTTTTATTAAATTTTGAAAAGTTAATATAAATGAAAGGAAAATTGTCACAAATATAAAATTGGTATCATTGTAAAGGTAAATTTTGAACTTTAAAATGTTATAAAAATAATTTTCGGGGGAGAATTTGCTCCGAACTTACAGCTGAAAAACGGTTTCGGTTCATTTTTAATTAACTGACTGTTTAATTAAATTTTGCACTTTGAAAACTTGAAAGTAATCTTCCCCTTGTTTTAATTAATAAGTGTGCAAAGTTGGTTGAAATCAGTGTCGTTGTTTAGGAGGAGACGTGGAACATACATACATACAAACACACACACAAACATACATGTAAACATACATACAAACATACATACCCACAATGACTTTTATTTATATTAAGATTATTTGATTAAAAATCTTTTGCTCGAACTATTTGTCATCGTTTGATTCAATTTAGCGTTTCGCCATTTTTGTTGAGTTTGTCTTTCTTTCTTGATTTGAATTTTCTCTTAAAATATATTTTTATTCTTTTGCTTGTTTACTTTATATATTAGAAGAACCAAGTAAGTCTATTAAGCTTCTCAATTGTTTTTGCTTTGTACAACATTTTTTAGATACTTTTTTTTCATTTTGATGCTATTCTTTTTTGCTAATTTTCCAAAACCGGTAATTCTTCAACGCTCTAACGACGCTGCTAGGTTCCCAGTTCCATTGCTGTAATTTTTATCATTTAATTAAATTAATATTTTAATTCTTTATTAGATTTTGAGCTAATTTAATTTAATAACTAGATTTAATTTAATGACTAAACTAATTTAATTTATTAACTAGATTTTAATAATAACAACTTGCTTTTTATAGATTCCATATAATTTTTTATCAGTTTCATTAATATTTTTCTATAATAAACACCTTTTGTAATTCAGTAGTATTAACCTAATATCTTAATTTCACGTACATACAAATTATCAAAAGAATTTAAATACTTTTTTGCATGCAGGGTCAAGTATCCCTACCAACAGGGTCAACTATTCTTGACTCTAGTCGATTTCATGAAATATATTTATTTTATGATTAAATGATATATCAGTTTAGCATAAGTATATTTATCCTTCTTATAGAAACAAATCTTTTTATGATGATAACAATTCAAATATTTGAGAAATATAAGAAAAAGTAAAAGTTGTGTCAAGTATCCCTAGTTTCCCCTACAGTTAAACTTCGCGAATCCAAACTAATTGGGACTGACCTCTGTTCGGAATCCGGGAAATTCGGATTATCCGGAAAATTCGGCAAAATACTCTTGATATGCCAATGAAGTAGAGTATTGACTTTGAAAGAGTAAGGAAAGTGATAAAGGTGCATCGCATCGTCAAGCAGGTTTAGTTCCTTACCTGAAAAGATGGTCGATTTTGTTTCTTCTAATTTAAGGTTCTTAAATACTAATTCAAATGTTTCTTTTAAGTTAGGAATAAACATTAGCTTTGTCTCTAATTCCTAATTGTTATTTTCCTTCATTTGTTTAATAAAACTTTTCAGAAAATTAAAAAAAGTTTCGGATTACCCGAAATTTTGGATTCCTGGAGTTCGGATTCCCGAGGTTTTACTGTATTAGTATTTAGGCAAAATGGACGACGCGTTACTTAAAAATTTTAATAATAAGTTTCTAAATATTAATTAAGCACTTTAATTTGCACGAATCAGAACGCAAAAGGTTGTACAATTTGTTTAAATCAAAGATTTCGGAAGATTCTTTGTAAGAGCAATGTGCATTCTGAAAAGTAATTTTTACTTTGTTATCATTTTTGCATGGCTTTCGCATTTCCTTCTACAGTTCATAAATATAGTTTTCTAAAAATCTTCAGAAAGATTTTATTTCCTTAGCTTAGCATTTTATCTACTTTGCGATTTTTTGAAATATTTTAAAGGCGCAATAAAATTAATGAAAGTTAATTGTGAAATCGACATTTCTCTGTATTTATCAATATTCTAATATCACTTCTAGGAAAAATTGTTTTCATTTAATTGAATAAAGGAGAAATATATTTGTATGTGAAGTTTTGCTGCGTAATAAGTCGTGAAAATATTTTAGAGGGTTTATTAGTATGTGATGCTTCTTTCAGAATATTTAATAAATTCGCTATATTTATTCGGTCTTCATTAATATTATTAATATAATTTCTAATTTATAATATCATAATACAATTTTTGACTGCGATATAAATCCTTAAATTGTAATCAAAATATTTAACGATATATCGATATAATACGAGTTGTTAATATGATTTACTCCAAGACGCAACTCTTGTATTTATTTCTAAATTACATTTTAACATTTCAACATTTTATTCATTGTTTGCAATAGATTTCGAAAGGAAATAATTTTAAAATGACATCAATCTTGGTGAAATTAACATTCTACTGAAGTTAATGATATGCTAACGGATGAAAGTAATATTTTTTTTTATCTTAGAGCACATTATTTCATGGAGATTTTCAAATCATTGTAATTTATTTATTTTCCCACTCAACACGCATGTAATTGGGGAGAACTGTAATTCACGAAGTTAAATTATCTGCTTTGAAACTAGAGAATAAATCTTTCACAATGAAAAGATAAATTTATTTCGCCCAAACATGAAGACACAGAAAAAAAACCCTTTTGAAATTATTCGGTAATCAAGAGATGCTATATATATATATATTAACAAAAACATTAAAACCATTTCAGAAAAAGAAAAAAGTCAAAACAATAAAACAGAACATAGCGCTAACATCCGGGGCGCGTCATCAGCAGGGAAATCTAGAGCGAGCGTATACTTATAATCAGTGTTTTCTAACACAAACTTTAGAAATAATGTTAAAAAGGGTTTCTTTCCCCGGAACACCGAACTAAAAAACACGATTTTGAAACAATATTGGCATCTGTAGTATTGACATCTTTTTTCTTCATTTTTGTTTTATCGTATTAATTTCAAAAATTTTTTTCATGTATTCTATTTCAATAGACATGAACTTTTGGCTTGGTTTTTCTTTGCTTCAAATTATTGTTTTTTATTTCGGTGTTCCGGGCAAACAAGCAATTTTTAGCAGTATTGGTAGAGTTTGTGTTAGAAAACACCGATTACAACTATACGCTCTTTCGGGATTTCCCTGCTGATGACGCGTCCCGGACGTTAGCGTTATGTTCTGTTTTGTTATTTTGTTTTTTTCTCTTTCTGAAATGGTTTTAATGTTTTCTTTTGTTAATATTTCTCACTTTTCGGAGGTACTACTGCATTGGCTCAGTCACCGTGTTAGTGAAGTTTTTCCAATTTTAAATGTTTTAGAATTCATTTTAACCATAAAATATCTGTTTCCTAATGTTAACTTCATTTGAATTAGTATGTCTTCGATTAAAGTATTAATTTTTTGACTGGTTATTGCTCTTTTTGTATACATAAATGTCTTTTATCTTGATTTCTGTATTTGTTTATTATTGTATATATGTATATATATGTAATAATCTCACTTAATTTTACTTTAAATACAAATATAATATATTTTAAAATCTTACTACAATATTAATGTATTCCAAAGTCACATTTTTTACACTCCAATTTCGTTTTATTTCCAGCTCTGGAGGTATGTTAAATCTCGCCTATTGGCATATTTTTTACTAAAAGAATATTTTAATGCTTCCACGCGCCAACATAAATCGCGAAATCAGCAACTTGTTGGCGCTGTACTTTTCCTTAAAACACTTACGTAATTAACTAAAAATAGCTAATATTCCCTTCACTTTGATCACGTGTCTATATGTTAATCCCTTACTTGAGAGAACGCAGGGATTTTCTGCTCTGTTCGACTTGAAACTTTCAGACGAGATGTACGTATATTACGCCACTCTCCTATAATTAATAAAAAATAGTTAATAACTCCGCCTTAACGACTACAACAACGAAATCCTTTGATTATATATATATATATATATATATATATATATATATATATATATATATATGCTCCAATATTGTGAAAATCCTAGAGAATGTCACTGAAACTTAATCCTCTGTATATCATCCGAACTTCTGAGTATCGTTATGACAAAGATCTTCAAAAGCTTCTAAATGATGTAAGGAATGATTTCAATGATTTCAGTAATTCTACACAGGATTTTTGCTGAAAGTTCACATTCGAATAATTCTGAATTATCCGAATTTCAAGATGGAAAAGATCAACCTTCTTTGTGCGAAAATTATTTTTATTCGAGAAATCGTTTTAAGTTAACATTTTGAAACAAAACGAACGACTAGAAATACTGCTTGTAATATCATCCAATTTCTAGAATTGGTCTATGGCTAATTTGTATAGGCTATTCTATATGAGTTAATTCATACCTTTTCTATCAAATTTATTTTGTAAATCTGTAATGAATAAAATGAAGTTTATAAAAGCCCTCAAAAGAGAATTAGTTCCCTAAAATAAGAAGAAGAATCGAAAATCCCAGAAAAAATCAAGAATTGCGAATGACAATAAAGCGAATTTTAGGGAGTGATACGGAGGTCCCGACAGATTGATAATCCAGGAATATCACCAAGTTGGAAGTGAGGAAAACATGTAATTTATTTCCAAGAAAAGAAAAGGAAAACTGCATTATTATGCATATTTTGTGAGAAACCTGCATGTTTAGAATGCACTCGAAATTTTTGTTATAGATGTGCGCAAGAATCTGAACTGAAATAAATCCGTGTGGAAACAAATCAGTTTTAATCAATGTCAATTATTACTATTTTTTTATATCATGCTTAATTTTTTACAGTGTATTATTTAAAAAAGAAAAATATTTATGTTTTTTAAGATTAATATTAGTTATGATACATATTTCGAGAAAAATGTGTGTAGCAAAGTAATCAATTTTCTGCTAATAATATATTTTTAAAATTTAAGAAAATATTTTTTATATTAAGAGAAATATCCACAGAATACATAGGCTGAATTTCATACTGGTATTTTCATTAGAAAATTTTATTTGATTTTTTAAAACACGGTCTCGTAGACCGCACCTCCCCAGTTGAGTCCAAAATTTTCATCTCCCCAGGTAAGGGTTAAAGGGTATCAGTTTTCGAAGCTATTAGTAAATAATATTAATAAACTAAGCAAAATTTTGTTAAGTATTTTTTAGAAGAAAATAATTGTACAGAGTTCAATGTTATTCTTTCAAAAAATGTCAATTGTACAGTTTTTCATAATATCCCAAAATTCTAATAGGAAATTTAATGTTCTTATTCTATTTATAATTTGGAAGTAGAAGAAAAGGCCTACATTCGCTATTGTCATAAATTTTGCTGCTTATTAATAATGTATATCTCATTACGCGCTCTTCTTTATCTTAAGAGTAATTATTTGTATTAAAAGGGCATGTATGAATAGTACAAATATTTTGGAAATTTAGGTTTGAAAATACATTTTAAAAACACTTAATAAAAATAACGTTTCTTGTGACTAAAAAGTTACAAGAAAATTTTTTTTAACTGAAGTAAATGGTAGTGAATAAGAAAAGCATTCGATAAAATTAATATATTTTCCACTGCTCTCTAAATTCAATGCGGTTAACCTCATCACATCTATTTAGCATTTCATAATTTTCCTAAGTCTAATACAAATTTTTCTGATGCTGTTAAAACTTCGATGAAGAAATTAATTAACAAAATATAATTTAATGAAAAAATGAAGAAAGAAGATCTCAAAATGGAACCTAAAACAAATCTTTAGAAATACCTATAAAAAAGTAAGATGGTGTTCTTTGTGATATTTTCTTGATTTCAGGAGCCTAAACAATTTAAAGTATGAAAAAAGGGAAAATAAATTAATGAATGATGAAAATAAATGAATATTTTTACTTAAAGCTGAAAAAAAAATAACTTGACCTTTTCTAAGGCCGTGGGAATATAGTTCCCACCAAATTCATCAATTTTGAAATGCATATTTTAAGGTTGGCGTAAGTTTCCGTCAAATTTTTCGATGGAACAAAAATCTGTTTGTTCCAATTTCTTTTCTCAAACCATAACGAAGTGTCTTGACTTAGTAATTAATTATTAATTCATGAAATTAATTAACAAAAATAATGTCATCCAGTAAGCTAAATGAATTTCTTTTTTTAAAATTAATCTCAACACATAAATTATTTTATTATACCACAACTAGAAAAATATGGCCTTATAAAGGGTTAAACGATGGAACAATTTCATTTTCCATAGTTTGAAAAGGATCGAAATCTTTTCAATATTTATTTTTATTTTTCGGTGTTTTTAAAGCATAAACTACTTATAAAAAGAAATTTATTAGTTTCTTGCTAAACTATGCTAGGAAGAAAATAATTAACTTTTCATAATTAAGGAATTATTTATTTTCTGCCCATCACTAAATATAAATTCTTTCCTCGCATTCTGTCTCATTTTTGACATTCATAAATTTAAGAAAATATCACGAAAGCTAATTAATATTTTAATCGCATTTTTCATAAATCTAATTTTAGTTGTATAAATTTGTTTTCATTAAGATATTTTAATGTACACATGTTTTACGATGCAAAATTTATATCCAATTTTTCTTCCATGAAAGGAATAAAATGAAAAAATAATAACAGAATCAACTGAAAATAGACGTTTTCTTTCAAAACGAAACATGCATAATAGAGATGCTGATAAAATATATTTTAGTTGCTAAGGGTAGTCGTTAACTGAATGGCGGTAGACGTCTATCATCAAGCATGATGAGAATTTTACTCATAAATAAGCTTTATTGAAGCTCTAGAGTACTAAATTTACATCATGGCTGACATTTAAGTGGCTAATAAAACATTTTTTGTAGCATCTGATATTTAATCACTGCTATGTTGAAGTAAATACTTAATGTAAACAATCTTTACATACTCAAGTATTTTCTTATAGATACTTGAAATTCTTACTCGTTACAGCAATGCATACAAATTCTTTAAAGATAATTTAAGGGACTATTTATCAAGAGAACGTAGACGACACTTAATTAATTCGGAGCATAATTCTTTTAAAACTGTGCAGTTGTTGAGCGTAATTCAAACGAAGTGCATAATTTATATTGATGATTTACTATAAATTATACCCTGCAAGGTGAGGGAAATTAAATTGCTCACGCTGAAGTATGAAGAAAAACTGCTTCATTATACAAAATTGTTTTTATTTAAAAAACGAATTATAATACAAAGGCTTCTAGTTGTAAAATATGTCACATTATTTTATCGATATTATTTCAATGCTTATTTAAAGAAAGGAAAAGGAATTCCTGACTTAAGAGATGGACACTACGTCTTACACCGTCACCCAAGAACATGGCGATCCCTTACTCGTTTAACGGGTAGGCGTAGACAGATGCTAGCAACACCCACACCGGGCCCCACATCAGAAGATGCATTCCTACAACGGTATCCAATTTTTTTTTAAATTACAATACTTTACATAAAAAGAACAAATATGGCAATAATAAATATAAATATTTAACAATCTCTAAAAGCCCGTAATAAATATCCGATTCTTTAGCAGTCCCTCAATGGAAGCAGGACAAGAATACTTAACGATGATTAGCACAGATGATCCAAATTAATCATTATTGGTGGAATTTAATGAAATACTTAGGCTCTCTTTGTTTTACATACAAAGATTTCAATGTTTGGCGCAGGAGTAAGTATTTGGAAAAGGCATGAAAGTAGCAATTCCATATAAAAGTGCGTCTTTAGAAATTTAACCGTAGAAGAAAAAGTCTCTCTCTGTTCAGATTTTTGACTTTATTGAATAGATCAAGCTCAGTTTCTGGATATAGAATTTAATTAGTTGTTACAGACAGTTATAGGTAAGAATGTTAGTAAGAACATTCCTTACAGAAAAGCTGTGACACTTTATCTGCCTATGAACTTAGAAAATATACATATGGAGTACAAACAATAATAACACCTGTGAAAAAAAGATAAACACCTTTGTCAATAGCAGTTTAGACTGCAATTTGACATTTCAATAACGTTTAAAAGGGGTCAGATGAGGTGCCTTATTCCAGCATCATGATTTTCGATACAGACTTAAACCCACTTAGCAATGTGGATTGGAAAGCGAAAAATGTAGTAGCTTGTCTGAAATTTTTTCTAGGCAATAAGCGGGCTTGATTCCTGAGGATGGTCCGATAGTGTCTGGTAATGCTCTTCCTGCGCAGTATAATAAGTGGATCAGCCTACACCATGATATACCACACAGCACCTAAAAGTAGCTGTATCCATGATTGATAATAAGCAAATGTCATTCAACAGTAAACGCTTATCTAAGTTTCTTCCAGGCAGAAACATGACCGTTAATCATATCGTGTGAATGCTAATTCATCAAACCGAATATCAGTACTGTTGGATCCGGCTTTGAAGAGTTCGTCCCATTGACGTCGCTTGATTTCTGTACGAGATAACAGCAACTATTTAAAGAATACCACTCTGCCATGCATATTCGCAATATATGGTCTCCTTCTAATGATTTTGCTTCAAACAAAGTCCAGGAAATGAGTGTTTACATTTTAGATGCAAACAGTCTGCTTGACAGACAATTGGACAGAACAGACAGGGCAGAAACTGCTTGCGTTTCGGCCACTTCCCATTTCAGTACTCGTCTATCATTATTAGTCAGGTTTATATATATTTAGATGCTACAATGCTAACTTTTGTGCACTCTGCGGTAATGGCTAACAACGTGCATCTTGCACATACCAAGGGTATGTTGGCCACAATTGCAGCTGATCAGACGACGTTACTTTAAACTGCTGTTACGTTGCTGTCCTAATTATAGTACAGGTGTGAAATGCGAAATATTTTTTCATAGATGTTCGCATTATTTTGTATTCCAACTGTATTTTAATTATTTTTATCCAAATGTTTTATTTTTCATATAATTTTATTGTAATCATTCATAATTTCATTTTATTTTCTATCATTAATTCGAACTTAAAACGTCGTAATAAACACATACGATTTTTATTTCTATACATATGATAGCATGGATGGTAATAAAAAAATTCCTATTAATAAAATATTCGATATTTTTATAGGATAATCTCCTAAACGGATTTAATAAACAGACACATCGAATAATATCCATGCATTATCTTAATATGTTATATAAACAGTGTGATCGTCTACCCTTAAGTATCCCCTAGGAATGGTACATCCACTTTGTACTTAAAATTAATTTTCTTTCGAGAATGATTATAGCATTATAGCATTCGAACTTAATCTTATCAACATTTGCAAAATGAATATTCCTTGTCTAATTACTTTTGTAAACAAAGTTATTTTAATCCACTAGTGCAACTGAACGTGATGGGAATAAATTAAACCTTTTGCAATTATGGTTATCATATTTTTCCCTATGTTCATCTGTTATGAAGCTCTCTTAAATTTATAAATATTTTCTTCTATAGTATTTAAGTTCAATAATATTTTTTATTAAAAAATCACAATAAAAAGTTACTTAGAGATTCCTCTCATATTTCATATATTTTATTGATTATATTTAGCATGTAATCTATAAAAAATAAAGATAATAATAGCAAGTAATGAATCAATAACGGATAACAAATAACGAATTAATAACGGATTTTTGAGGAAAACCTCGAAAGTCGGTTATAAAATATCAGAACTTTGCTAGAGAAAATGTCTTCAGGCATGGTTTCTTACAATTAAGCTAAAAAAGTTAAGTTCTGAATTTTCATTCAGTTTTTCTTAAAATTATTCATAATTTTCTGAGTATTTCTGAACACGTATCGAAAAGAATGCAAATGTTGCTTGGTAGGAACCTGTTACATAATCTTCAAGCCTGCGTTACGACTTAAGGATTAATGAATAAAATAATCAAGTTTATATCATTATAAAAATATATATAAAAAGTACATCCTGTCAAATGAGAGGAAACTCATACACAAAGTTGAAATTTGCGAATATAAGAAACTAATTAGCATTAATAATGAATTCTAATCATGCTTTTATTTATTTATTTATATATCTATTTTTATTTTATCAACAGGGAAAAAGGCTCAAATACTTATGACTCTACAATTTGACCAAATTTATTTCACTTTTAGAATATATAAAATATTTCAAGTAAATTATTGGGACAAATTACTGACTGGAGATATTTAGATAGATTTAATCTTAAAAATATTTTACCCATACTTCTTAACTGCATAAATACAATTATTTGAATTAGCACTGATAAAATTTTACGGAGAATTTTCATAAAAGAAATATTGAGATATATGTTCTGAACTTAGCTGAGAAATTTCGGAAGTCTTACAAACGTTAAAATATTCTCCAGTTCTTGTTAAGCAAACGGAGAGAAGCAAATATCGAATGAGTTGTTCTAAGAATTTTAGGAATGTTTTTGAAATGAACCCAGAATTGATGTTTTTTGAGAATAAAATAAACTACTAATCATTTACTCCGAATTTCTCTTTTCAGACTTCAACATGAAAGTTAATAAAACTGAATCGACATTTATTTTTTACTTTTCCAATCAGTTTTTCGACGAATATATGTACGAAAAATCTAAATCAATCATGAATTATTGGCCTCATTTTAATAAAATTTGTTTTCCAATAAGTATCTCTGTTCGATTAGCACAGATTTTATGATACATTGTAATTTCTATACTTCTGTGAATGATTTAATCAGAGCTTTGAAAAATGTATGTACGTTGAGGTCCCCGTATGTGTTATGGGAGAGAAAGTTGAGTTAAAAAAATATGTTCGATCATTTTGACTGCTCAGCCTCCTTGAATCATAGATATGAACCTATGATTCATCCTATATTCCGAATATTTTGAAAAAGTTTTCATTATTTTTAACACATTCAAAGAGGTAGACAACAGCTCAAAGCCAATCTCCTCTTTGGTCAGCAGAGAGCAGCTTCGGCAGAAACTTCGCAAATATACATCCCATATCCATCCAATATTCACTCAGAATGAACCGAAACATACCTAATGCTGCATTCCCACAGATGACTAACAAATAGTGATTTGATGATTTTCATGCACAGCTGAACGCTCATCTTGGATATTCTGACATTTGCCAATGTTCCTGTTTTCAATGTTTAATGTACATTTTATTGAGCATTCACCCTTGGGGAATCCCAATTAGTAACCTTGTTTTTACCTTTCTTATTTTTAAAATTTGATCATTTTTGTTCTTGTATTTTTATTGTTTGACTGACGTGTACTTAGATGGATTTTATTGTTTTCTGGACTGGTGAGAGACCAAGGGTCTGTTTTTGAGGCTGTTTTGTGGGATTTTTAATGATATTTTTAATTTTTTAATAGCCTCCTTCTTTTTACTGGAGTGTTGTGATGATCTTGTGCTTGTGTTTTGCTCATTTAGATGCATACTGGAGGCTCCTTCTTTTGAGTGTTTTGATTATTTTTATGTTGGTTCCAGATCTGGTGATAAAAATCAAACAAAATTCAATTAATTTATGATTTTTTTCCAAATGTAATATCGATTGAGTGGTGTATTTTCTATTTTTTTTTCGGGGGAGGGGGGGGAGTATGTTTTAGGTTACTTGATTTATTTAGTGGTTGTCCCTCTTTTGCAATGTTTGTAACGTTCTGTGCTGTGTTTGTGATGATTTGTGTGTGTATCATGTCATATTGATATTCTTGTATTGCTTTTATATTTCCCCACCGGTCTGCTAAAGGCCTTGCACTCTTTCGGGTAGGCCAGACTGGTGTGGGTTTTAATTTTTAAAAAATGTTTCTGAAGTCATCACTTTTGAAAATATCTCGCCCGTGTTGGAAACGTTTGAACAAGCCATAGACTCTTGTACAGCTCATATAATCTCCTCCATGAATCTTCTCCAACTTCGTACTCGCCACCGGTAGCGACAAGCGTTTGGAAAAAGTGGATGCAGATTTTCTGCTCAATTTTCTCTGCCATAAAAAATGCCACGACAGCGTAGCACACATATTTTTCCATAGTCTACTGCACAGAAGTGGAGGGAGCTGCAACATTTTTTCTTTCGACGCATGCCTACGAGGGTTAAAGGTCAATATCGGCTAAGCATATTGACTTCGAGCATTTTGACCTTGAGGAAAGGGCAGCAGTTCCGATACTTTTTGATCACACTTCCTATCTAGGATGCATTCTATATAATAAATCTATTATATATGCCATATATAATATGAACAACAGTCAGTTCGCCGTATACGAAATGCTGTGTGCTATTCAAGAAGAATCTACGAATACACTGAAACAAGGCTAGTTTAACTTTTCCATGTATTGTCATAACAATTATATCTAGAGCTTTTAAGTAGCGTTTGCGACATATATTCTTCATTTGAATTGTGTTTGTATTCGTTCGCCTGATTTGTTCTTTCAAAGCCAACAGTTATTTTGAATCACAATGGATAAATAGATAAAATCATATGTAATATGTGTAAAAATTATGGATAAAAACTATTTTCTGCATAATTTTCCTTCTTTAGCATTTTTTTAAGTAATTAAATTTGGTTCTAAAGTTCTTATTTAATTCTTTTGAGCAATTTATGTCAGTCAATGTAATATTATGTAAAATATATGGAGGTAATATAAAAATATGGAAAAATCTTATTATGACTTTTACTTTTTTTACAAATCTATATGCATTTATCTTTATTTAGAAGAAAACTAACATTTATGAGTATGATTGAGGTGAAGCTAGCATAGCTCCATAGAATTGAAGCTTCACTGTTGTTAATGGAGACACGGTTAACAGGTGGTAATTTAGCGGGTTTGAGATTGGAGGGTCATGGGTTAGAGAACCTGTTCCACAGAAAAGTCCTCACCTATTGCCTGGTACATATAAATCTTACATCGCAGTTCAAACGCTCTCATGCTGGTGGCATTTAAACAAAAGAATGCGGCTCGAATATAGTCCTCATCGTCTGATAAAAATTGCGATATTATCCTTAAAATATTAGTTACGTAGCATGAAAGTGAAACATTAATTAAATTAACTTCCCGTTGTTTTCAAATATCTCTGAACTATAGCTAGACTAGATAGAGTCACTTCGTATAAAAAAATAACTTAAAACGTGTAATTAAAAAATGAAATACTAGTTTCTAAAATATGCAAATTACCTGCAATTCTTCTCAGGTTTTAAAGTTCTAGTACTCTTTCTTTACAGAGATAAAAATTTTGTACCAGCAGATTGTCTCCTCCCTCTACATACGAGGTGGTGCAGCAGTCATAAGAATAAACTTTTTACGTTTCACTTCTTTTGTTTAGCTTATGTGTGAAATTTCCAATCAGGCTTTAAATAATTTTTCTTGCATCACCCCATTTGTCATGGAAAGCTATTGATTGCTAATAAAGGAAAAAAAGAAACAATAGTGGCCCAAAGACAGGTAGAAAAATGTGAGGTATCCTACCTTCTGACTTTAGGAAAAGGAAGGAAGGAAGGACTTCACTTTATCTTCTTCAAAAATTACCAACTTAAAAGGATATTTCCAAAAAAGATTCAGGTCATCACCATCAGTCATTTCCACAATGTTTAATGATGTGATAAAAGACAGTAATTAAAATTTTAAAGAGAGTAAAATGTAAGTGAATTAGATCTATTGCAAAACATTTATTTCGAATTCATAACATATACAATTTTCATATAATCACCGTCTCTTAGTTTCCTGTAAATGGAGTATACAAACAGAATATTTTGTAATCTATCACTTTTAATAGGTTTGCCTCTGATGCTTTAACTAAAATCAGCACAGAATAAATTTGTTGACCTTGAAGAACGTCTTTTTTTATTATTTTGTAAGCATTTAGAAGACGGCAATTTGAACATTCGAATGAAACGTACAAAGAAAATTTATGAAAGTGCAGAACAAAAAAATATTAAGAGTTTCAAGATTTATAAAGAAAACAATAAAAAAATTAGGTAAGACTTAAGACTTTCCTTCGCCAAGCTCGCCCTAAACGCTCTACTCGTTTAAAAGCTCGCCGAAAGCAAATGTGTTTCAAGATCACTGCATTTGTAGAATAATAGCCCAAAACAAATTCCATTTTAGCGATCACGACGTATTTTGAATCTGGTTAACACGCTGAGCATGTTGAAACAAATTATTTCTCCTCCTTCGTGAACACCATTCGAAACTCTCTTCAAATGATTAATTTATACGTCGAATTCATCTTCTTTCTTTGTTATGATAATACTTAACAGCACGGTAGACATACAGTATTAAATCATTGGGAAAAAGGCTCCAATTAAATCACACTATTTTGTTTACTTTTGCAAAATGAAAGCACGTGATCCATCAGCTGTTGCAGATGTTGCCAAATGCTATAAATGAATATCGTGTTTCTTGGGAGCCGCTCTAGAGAAATATTTCTATAAATTGTAGATTTATATCATATTTAGAGCGAAATCCCTAAAAGATATATACTCTGGATGTCCGGCCGTGAACATTTCAATACGGTAATTTAAAAACTCAATTAAGTTAATTAAGCCTCAAGTAAGTTTTCACTTAAGATTTTGTCATCTGAAGCTTATAGGTATCGCACTTCTGACTACATTCATTAACAGGATGACTGTGTGTAGATATGTTTAGTCGTAAGTATGAAAATTAGATAGCTCCAAACTTTAGCAAGTTAGATGTATAAATTTCATTATTTGATACTTCAAAACTGTAAATAAGTGTGAGACTTTATACCATAACAGTCTACATGAAGATATGCTGTTCCGAAATGCATACTCCATTCTCTTCACAATATGACGCAGCTAAATGTGAAATGGACCATCAAATGCTAAATGGCTGCATAAGAGAAAGCCGAGGAGTTAGCACTTCATCTGGTTCATTATCAGTATTCTTAATATATCTAATTAATTTTATTACAGTGAAACCCCTGTTAACCGAACTCGGATTAACCGAAACCCGGGTTATCCGAAATGCCTCTGAAATCGCAAATCCAAGAAATAATAATCGGGAACTAAAGCGAGACATTTTCCACAACCATATCCTCTCTTTTTTTTCTTTTAAGCCTTCCCCAAGATTGTTAAAATTAAGATTCGTGTCTATTAACAATATTAATTACTGTCTTGTTTACCTGCGCCTGTGAGGCGCATTGTACCCAAATTCGCCGGTGCGAATATTGCGTCCGACGGAGGGTTAATTTTAATATAAAAACATTAGTGTAGCCTACAAAGAGAGTTTTGAATTTGTTTCCCACTTAAACTATTTTAGAATTACATACTGTAATTACATACAAAATAGAAATAGATGTTCATGGCTTAACCGAAAAAATCGTTATCCTAAACACCCACCCCTTTCAGTTCGGTTAACCGGAGTTGTACTGTATTATAAGAATAGGATTTTCTAATAAAGAAAGTTTCTGTGTTTTTTTAAACAGTGGGTAGAATGTGACTTAAGCGCCTAGAATAAGGTAGATGCTATGTAATTTTTTCGAGTTACTTATTAATTAATTCAGAAATCTATTTAAAAATGGGTTATAATAGGGTTCGAAGCAAGTTAAACAAGCAAACTTAACTCCGGCGAAGAATCTATTCACCTATTTAAATCCAATCGATTCTAGTATATATCTAGACCTAAATAAGTCCTATAAAATATTGAAATATACAAAATTGTTTCCAGGACGTAAAGTTCCAAAATGCATTGCGTTAGCACATTAGTCAGAACGTGTTTTTATACAGCGAACGGAAAAATCATTATAAATTTATACATGATCAGATACCCTTTCTAACAAGAATTCTGCTCAAAAATACATTTTCTCATGAATATTTGATGTTCTGCAGTGAAAAGAAACTTGTAGATACCTTTCTGCTCTTTCAATAATGGATATTACTTTACTTCTAGAAACTAGGAATTATATTGTGTAAAAACAAATTTCTTGCTTCATTTTCTCTGAGCAGCTAATATGCGAATTATTTCACGTTTTTCTTACGGTAAATAATAAAAACAGAGAGAGCTGAAACTCATGCCTGCAGAGCATCACTATTTTAAAAGCATCTTAGGTTAGGAAAATTATTCTTTATATTTCGGAAAAAGTGGTTAATTTTATGCATTATGTGCTACTATATAATTAGTGTAGAATCAAATACGTGGCTCCTATGAATGCTTTTCTAAAATTATGTTCAAGAATATTTCTACACGATGGTCATTAGTTACTTAAGAAATGTTTTCTTTATACTGTGTATTACATTAGTTAATGGTAAAAGTATTGTACCTAAATTTATGGTTGCAGTAATAGTCTATTTCCATATTAAGCCTCCTTCAAATTACTTAAAAGGAAGCCCTAATATTCGTATTATGATGAAGCTATTAAAATAAACACTTTTGATATCTCAGAAACGACGGTAAATAATATGAAAAAATAAGCTAATCCATTAGTTAGTCATTCCATTTTTGATAATTGGAATTTTAGTAACATCTATGTTTTCATACTTCTCAATAAACAAAAGTAAGTATGAGAAATAATAGCTGCAGAAAAATAATGTGTTACTTATTAGATGTTTAATATTGCATGCAATTATTTTTAAAATATTTCTATCAAAATTTAATTTCATTGCAAGCATCAGAATATTCACCGCATTGTGAAATTTCATTCATATTTAATTTGGTTTATTCGCATGTATTACGTGGATCGATTGAAAATTTTGCTCAGTTTTGCAGAAGTAACAAGAACTTTAACACGCATTTATTTTAAATGTGTTATTGTCTAGTAAATGTTAAAATTGTACTTAACTTTAATATAAGGAAACAAGAAAGTCTGTATCAACACATTTCATTTACATTATTATATTCGTTTTCCATAGGCACAAGTAGAGTATTTACTGGACATCAGAAAAAATATAAATCGAATAAAACAATACTTCTCATCTTACATTTTCTCTGAAAGGCTTGGAGACATTTATGTCGAATCATGAAGAAATAGCACATCATTACGAATGACAATGACATTTTCTCTTACTTGTACTTCACTCAGAATATCTTCAGATTTAGAAACCTGATTTATACCTATAAATAATATCAGCAAAAGTAACTAGTAAGGGTGACTGTTATTTCTAAGAGATTATCCAGGATGAACATTCTTAATGTTAGAAAAGAAAATATCTATGAAAATTATAAATCATACTTTTGCCGAATATATAGACGTTTAATAAATGCATCCAACCGTTAGGTAATCCCTGGAAAAAAAACACCCCGTAATGAAGCAGATTCTTTTAAAATCTACTGTTATGATGAAAAAGAAAATATTTTTCTATTTTCATTAACCCAACTTTTTTAATGGGAGAAAAGATCGTTCCTTTCGCCACTGATGAATTATTCCTTTGCCTATCCTTCTTAAAAATTATAGTGATTTCTCATATACTAAAAAGGTTGAATTGAAATTATCAGCAGTGTGTTTACAGGTCCACAATTAAGCTTGTCGAGGTGTCCCAGTGTTAAATATGAGTACCGACAGTAGAAACGTATCGTGCGGTATACTGTATGTACCGTTTCTATAAAAACTGAAACTTATTTTTAATATACAAGCTTTCTGAATGTATTTAAAATCAAAATTGGATTCGGACCTACGGTTGCTTCCTACGATCCATTTTTAGTCTCTCTTACATTAAATTATTCCGTTTGAGAAGATATTAAACAAGATTAAATGATTTAGAAATATTTTATTGTGTGTAGTTCGTTGTTAATCAAATTAACCGCTTAACGTAAAAGCCCGAGAATACTCGTGCATCGAATTATCGTAATTTTAATCTTATAAACTAAAATTGAATGATTAATTAGCTTTATAATTTGACACAAAAATTATGTAAGATCCATAAGCATCTCAAGTACCTTCCTCGATGAATGAAAACGACAGCCCCATTCCAAAACAGGAGAGGCCATCATATTAGATAGCAAATAAAATTATTCAGTTAATTTGTTAAGCAAGAAAATATATCCTGGAATTAAGTAAAAAAATAAATTAAAAAATAATATTTATGTCTCACTAGCAGGTAATTTCTGAAGTAAAATGAATCATTTCTTCTATAAATCATATATATCTATTTATTTCAGAAGTTTTCCAGCTATAACAAACTGCAGAAAAGATGCGGAAACCAGTGCTGGAAATCAGATGTGAGAAAGGGAACAATAGTAATTATTACAATTAATGAAAACCAGCTAAAAAGTTGAAGAAAGGGATATTTAAAAAAGTCATTGAAAAAGAAATAAAAAAAAGTTATCTGTTAATATCTGGAAAGATAAGTAATTTTTACTTGCCATGCTTTCTGGTTTTAATGCTGGCTCCAAAGTATTGGACAGATTCATGTCTTATCCAGGTTCATTCTGCCGTGAGGCAGATGAGATATATTTTTTTAAAAAACTCTTCTGTAAATCCGATGATGTTCAGCGTTTCATTATAAAAATGTAAATATTAAATAAAACATAGTAAAAAACTTAATTTTTTATCTGTCTTTCTAATTAATTTTCATGCTTTATTTAATTTCCCCGCTAACTACATATAATCCCTTATTACAACTTGATCATATTTTACATAAAAACCATTGTCATCCATTTGGGGGTTTTAGTTATCAGATGCTAATTAGTAAGCGTCTGGGTTTGTCAAGATTTATTATGAGTTGTTTAGTTTAAGAAGCGTGCTTCCTTGCTTTAGCGCTTTGCAAGATGACTTGAAACCTTTCATTTTACGTTTAAGAAAGGTGTTCTCAATTTGTTGATAGATGAACGTTTATGTTTTTTTCTCTTTATTTCACATGATTTCTTTATAATGATGCGTTTTCCTGTTGGTTATATTTTGTTTGAGGACATCATTTTAGTTTTATATCATTTAATTGTCATGTAATTTTACATAAAAAATTAAATTCACTTTTCCCAAATAGAATATAATTGTAACTTAGAAAAGACGATGAGATAGGATAGTATGTCGTTCACTTATTGGATTCTTTGCCAGCATTCTCGAGATAAGTCAAGAACGAAATTTAACTGAATCAAAAATAGAGAGAATGATGAGCGATAAAGCACCACGAAAAGTAAAGTGCGTGTAAGAGAGAGCGAGAAGAGAAAACTAATAGAAATCACAAAGAATGAAAATTCCACAGAGAATTTTTCGTACACAGGACATATGTTTTGATTTTCTATTGAGTACTGCACAGAATCCTTTTAATAAAATCTTTTTAATTACAGATTTATTTGGTTGAACTTAAATTGGAATTATTTTAAACTAATCTGATATTTTAGATTAAGTGTTTAGAAATATGCAAAAGAATTCATATCATATTAAATATCCTTATAATTCTGGCGTAAACACAGTTTAGTAGACGATACATCTAATCTCATTTTTGAACAGAATGTAGTGAAAATGAAGGAAGTTCAAATTTTTTACAAACAAATGCTCATTAGTTTCCACATAAAAAAGCTATCACATACATTTCCAAAGAAAGTTTTAATTCAACTTTTTTTTATTCAGTAACGACACTCTTAAGTATTAACAATTACGCATGTATGTGTAATTGCTAACATAATATTAAATTGAATATTTTTTATTAAGAACATGCTATATTTATAATATATTGTATATAAATACTCACAATTTGGCAGATTTAATCATACTAGATTGCTAAGGCTAGTTAGTTATTGTAAGTAATGTCTCGAAGAAATCTCCAAAAACCGAGTAGTTAGAACCATTTATAACCACAAGCTAGTAAGATTAATTACTACTGCTGTAATCACGCTAGAAGAATGTTCAAAGAAGAAAAAGGATCAGATTAAAGCTTCTCGTCTATACTTTTTCTAATTCCACTTGGCTACTCAAAACTAAAATGTTCGATCAGATGGAATCATTTGTAGAATAAGATGTATGTCGCTCCAAGCAATTTTTCACTGTCCCATAAATCTAATTCGTTTCCACAGAACCCTGAAAAGTGCAAAAAAATTCCGCCTGTAATTAATCATATGCTCCAGACTTTTGATAACAGAATTACTATTGATTTGTTTCTCAGATTTTCTGCCATTTTGTTAATTCCTTTGTTACACAAAATAGATCCATTGGAAA
>BGPR01000978.1:137174-192589 GCA_013235015.1 Araneus ventricosus | reverse complement strand
CCCCCCCCCCCCCACGTATGATTTAACGTGCAAAAAGTGGAACATCAGTGTAATCGGTTTTCACCTTACAACTAGACCACCGCAGCCTTTGTAAAAATGTAGAATATTCGCAAATAAGATATCTTTTTAGTTGTTAAGTGATGTGAAACGCCATTAACGTTGTCGTATTTCATTTCCTACATTTTCAGATTTAAAAATAAAAAAAAAACGCATTTCATATAAATGGACGAGTTTTCTGGTTTGTTTATTTACATTAAAACATGAACTTCAGCTTTGAAGGTTCCATTGGCTTACCATTTCACCGGAATGACGTAGGTACGGCATTTTAATATAAATAAACAATACAGAAAACTCGTCCAAAAAAATTTAAACTCGTGGAATATTATTTTGAAAAAGGGTTTAACCAATTAACCGAGTATTAGAATGACATCAAGTTCAAGAAAATAATAATAATAATAAATCCAGAAACCGGTACACTCCAATCAAGTCCAAAACTCAGTACTATTAAGCCTATTGGACATGTCAACACAGAATCTAAAGATCTTTTCAAGTTTCAAAATGCACTCCCTATTTTTCAATAAATTTTTGAACCACTTGACCCGATGATTCAGTGCGGGTTCTTTAAGATAATACTCCTTAGTCAGAAGGCAATGAAAAATATAGTGATCCGCGACACCTGGTCGACCACAAGGGCAAAGTGGTGAGTTTAGTTTTTTGAATCTGTGTAGGTAACAGGGGAATGGACCGCGTCCCGTTAAAAAGTAAACTAAGCATTTACTTTTCAAGTCTAATTCAGTCAAGTCAAGGACCAGCAATTTTTTATTTACTCAGGGCACGAAACTTCTGTCCCTCTTCCCCGAATCTGAGTGATAATTTTCACAGTTATATTGACAATCCCTCATTAGATTTTATGTAATTTTGAATTTAACATATCAGCGCGGGGTTTGGACATTCATATTCTCTCAATCAGTTATGTCCAATTTTGCATGGTGATCGGCGAGCTCATTCCCCGGGTCGCCGACATGTGCTTTGTCCCAGGTGAGCCCAACTGAGTTACCTTTCAAATATAAATTCTTTTTTGCCTCTATTACAAATGAGTCCTGGGCCTGGCACTCCGCAAAGCCTTAATCGAAGATTGACTGTCGGTATATATATTAATTTTGAAGCCGTTCTCTTGAGCCCAGCGGACAGTGAAATTAATCGCCGCTAGCTCGGCTTGGAAAACGGTATTTTTCTTGCTCAGTTTGAATGTAAAAATCTTAAAGGGATGTTCATTTTTGAGAATTCACACTGAGAGCCCACAATCGTCTCCGATCCTAGATCCATCCGTGTACACCTCGAATTGACTATTTGCAATTTGAAGTTTAATGTCAATAATTCAGAACTCAATTGGGACACTAGACAATTTAACAAAATGATCAAGTTCACTGACATCCAGAACACGACTTAGCTCGATTGACCGGCAAACCCAGACCTGAAATTTTTGAAATTCTGCTTTGGCAGGAAGGTAGAGTGGGGGAATTCCTGCCAGGACGCCCAGTACCTGCGTAGAGGTGGTCCTGTACACTTTCAAGAATTTTAAGAGAAAAATCTTTGGATGGTTGTTAAACGCTTAATGTTTTCAGTATTTAATGATCCACTCCAGATGCCCGCTCCACAGAGCAGTGCTTTTTCAACAACCACAAAATACCATGTTTTTAAAATATGTTTGTCTATCCTAAAATCAGATTGAACGATATGTTTAAAATTTTGAGTAAGCTTAAATATTTTTGAGTGTAAAGTTATAATATGCGCGGTCCACGCCAACCTGTTATCAATATTAATACCTAAGTATTTTCGGGCTGTTGCTAACTTTTATTCCTTTATTGTTGATTTTGAAGCAGGGGGATCTGTTAAAAACGATTTGGCCAGTTCTCTAATCTAATAATAAGTTTCAATCTAATAGCGATTGCTTGGCACTTGTCGATCGACAATTTCAAACTTAGAGAAGTCAGGTTTTCCATAATATTCTCCAATATTTCATTTGTGTTTGATTCCAACTCACATCTTATTCTGCCAGTGGAAACTAGCACCAGGTCATCTGAGAACACTTGTACTAGAAAGCTTTCGCTATATAAATTCAGTATTGGATTAATGTAAATATTCCAGAGGCACGGGAGATAACAGATCCTTGAGAACAACCCATGGTGCAAACTCTCTCAATCCTGGTTAGGCCATCGTCGAAAACAACTTTTCTGTCAACCAAGTAATAAAATATAAAGTTTCTAAAAGGTTTGTCAATGCCATAAAAGTCAAGTGTCCTAAAAAGAACCGACCAGTCTAAGATGCCAAAGGCCGATTGAATATCAAAAGAGACCAAACCACTATGCTGGGTCTCTCTGTTTTCCTTTAATCTTGTCACTATGTTGTTAACCGCTTAATTTAACAGCCCGAGAATACTCGTGCATCGAATTATAGAAATTTTAGTCTTATAAACTAAAATTGAATTATTAATTAGCTTTATAATTTGACACAAAAAATATGTAGGATCCATAAACATCTTAAGTATCCTATGCCTTTTTAGATGAATGAAAACGACAGCCCCTTTCCAAAACAGGAGGGGTCATCTTATTAGATAGCAAAGAAAACTATTCAGTTAAGTGGTTAATAGCCATTTCGCAGCTTTTCCCTAATTGTTTATGGTGAATGATATTGAGCTCGGCAAGATGCTTGCTAAATATTGAATGAAAGATTCTCTCAAGAATCTTGCCGATTGTTGGGAGGAGACAGACCGGCCTGTAGGCATTACTCAGCTCAGGATTTTTTTTCCATATTTTTGTAGGAAAACTACCTTGGCATTCCTAAGCGATCTTGGGAAGTAATTAAATCGAAAACATAAATTAAAAATTGCCGTTAAAAATTTAGGATTAAAACCAAAAATGTGTCTCCAGATTCTATAATCCAGGTGGTCCAGACCAGGGTCTTTTCCTTTCTAAAGATTGTTAATAGCAAGACCTACTTCTTTTTCAGTGAACTCTTGGAAGTGTTCCGGTTCCGGAGTATAATTTTCCATTAAAGATCTAGTTGACCAAGGAAAAAAGTGTCCCAGAAGCAGTTCAATTTCTCCCACATGGGGGAATCTGATTTGTCATTTAGTTTCACCAGAATTTCTGCCACCTTTTTACTTTTTCCAAAAACCATCTTAAAAATAGAACCAAAAGTGTCTGTGTAGTTCTTGTTAAAAAGTTCCCAACTTTCTCTTTTGGCAATCAAGAGCCGTTTCTTATAATTGGCCCTTGATCTATTATGTTCAACCTTCGCAACATGGACCTCAACCTTAGGGGAATCAGATTGTTTCTTTCTTTTAAAAATTTTGTATAACTTATTTGTAGTGTTTCTAAGTGTCCTAAGACCGCCATTTCAAAATTTAAAGCCATCCTTTCTCCTATTAAGCTTTTTCTTGAATACCCCATAGCTACTTCACTGACAATATCTATAAACTGGACGAAGAAGGAATCAATATCTTCTATACAATGCACAGAGTTCAATCGACGAGTCAGTGGCTCAATATGCGGCTTAAGGCCTCTCAAAAATTTCCCTGAGCCGTAAACCGTTTTTAAGTAGAACTTTGTAGAAGGCTGAAATTCCAAGTCCAACTTGAAGTAAATATATCTATGATCTCTAAAGGAAAGATGGTCCCGAATTCCTTATTGCTTAACCTTATCAATAAGTGCGGAAGAAATAGTTAAGTCAGGATACCCGGTATTTAAAAAATGTGATATAAAAGTAGGCCCACGCTCCTTAATGTTGAAGATGTTGAGGCTATTCAAAGTTTAATAATTCCGTAAGATTTCTACCCCTATGGTCTTCGAAATTATATCCCCACGCTTGGGAGCGACAGTTGAAATCACCAGTAATTATGTTAAAGGATCTATTAAAATCATATGTTAACATTTCATTTATTGAGTCATCAATATTATCATGGGGAGGGAAACATTGCTGATATTTAAAATAAGGTTTTTAAAGTGTAACTCTAAAATGATGATATGGTCAGTTTTAAACTTTGTGTAAACCTTGAGTACAGGATTTAAGATGACAATTAAAGATTTATTACAATTAAAACAGTAAATTTTTCCTTTAGAGCACGAGTTTAAGGGCTCCCCATTAATCAGGTAAGGCTCTTAAATTGTTAAAAAGTGCAGACACAGCTCAATGGCTGTTTGTAAAGCGGAAACGTGTGCGGTTTGTTTGTGGTTTACGTTAATCTGCATTCGCCTGAGTTACTTAATTACCGTAATCGGTATGCTTGACAAAGATATCTCTCTGCCTTAAATAAGATTCATATCTCTTGTCAAACACATTGTGAAATGTGTGCCAATTCCTTTTGAACTTTTCATTGGCCATTATGCAATTTTTGCATTTAGGCATCCTGCAAGAATGATTTTCAGTTTTAATCATGCTGCAGTTTTCGCAAATTGGCGTCTTACCCCTATCATCACAGTATTTGGCCGTGTGGCCACAGGCACCACAGGTCCTGCGCTATCTAATACCAATGAACTCGGTGTCCCTACTAAAATTGACGTACAGGCCTTGTTTCAACCAAAGTTCTTTAAAAATACTCTGGTCAATCATGACCACCCAGTGTCGGGACTCCTTATTCCGTGCCTGAATGGGAAATTCGACCTTCACAAGGGGTACATTATTTGCGTCATACAGGAAGCAGTTCTTTTGGAGAAGACCCTCCAAAAGTTCTTCGGCTTGTATTTTCTTATCTATGCTATAAACTATCACTTGAGGCTTGCGTTTTTGTGCTCTGAAAATATTTGCTTTTCTAACGTGTCTCTTATTACTTTTACGAAATAATTTACAACTGCCCTATTAAAAAGTGCGACACGCACCTGCTCGTGTAAAAAATTATAGCGCGCCAGCTGGAAGGTTAATTAAGTTTCACCAGTTTGAATTTTTATTCATGACAAATCTTCAATTTTCCATATCTTCATCTGAATCGCAAGGAAAAGAAAATTAACTACAACAAAATTATTAACTTTTGAAATTGCACGTAACTCGCAGGTCATCCGACATAACATTGAAACAAAATTTTCTCGCATTAATTCCATTCATTAAAACAATATAACAAATACCAATAATTAGTTTTCAAGGGAGCGCAAAACACCAAAATTTAAACAAAAGTGATATTCGAATTTTCATTACAAACTAATGAATGACTATTAAAATAAGAAAAGGTACGTTGTATTATAACAAAAAATCATATGTGTCAAGATTAAAAAAGATAAGTGCGTGCAATTGTTATAAATGTGCTTCTATGCTATGCATTTAAAATTCCAAACTTCATTGCAAGAAGGGAGGGCAACGTGCCGGATTCAAACTGGTATGGAAAGAAGAATTGCGGGTAAAGATAGGTATAGTATCCTTGGGTGAGTCTGGAAACAAGTTATAAATAAATAGGCTCAATTCGAAGATTTATATGGAATTTAAAGACGTAATACTAAACGCTAGCCGTCTAAAAAAAGATAGTATCCTTGACACAAAAGTTATAACAATTTTATTTAGGAAATAAAAATAATGAAATTACTTTTCTATGTCAAAATTCACTCCTTTACAGAGATAATCGTTGATCTTTAATTAATTTTAAAATTTTATCCAACTTATTCACCATAAGTTACGTAGCAATGTGTCTTCCATTTCATGAAATTCTGTCTATAAAATGGAAACCAAATCTTCTTTCTTCCCTTTAATTTTTCTAGAATTAAAAAACTGCTATCAGATAAAACAGTACGAATAGAACATCCTACATGGAATATGGAATGGTGATTAAAAATAATATGCTGCTTCTGAAAGGTTATAAAATAATTTGAAAACACATGTAAACCATTTAACCTTCCACATCAAATTCCTTTTTTTTATAAACTTTTTCGCCTTTTGGAATGATACATTGTCACCATTTGGCCAAATTGCTTCAGTCAGCTTCTTCCATAAAAGAATGAAATCTTCACAAGAAAAACAGAAAAACCTTTAAACATCGGATTAAAAAAACGTTTATCGGAAAGACTTTGGCAGGAACAATCTACTTAATCCAATAACCGATCTTTTTTACATCAAAACACGAGAAAAAAATGTGTGCGCAATGTGCATTAAAGGTTTTTAAACCATTACTGTTTTTTAAGGAAAATGGCGAAGCTCATCTGGGAAATTTGGCGCGACGTTCTCCAGATTTCATTAAAGTTATAGCCTTTGCATTGGCAAAGATGCCTTTTTATCATTGATCTTAAGATGAACGATTCACGGCTTATCTCTAATTTTATTTTCTTATGCCTGACATAAGAAATGCTTTTGCCGAAATGATCTAGAAAATATTTAAAAATATGAAAAAGATGATCAACATGTTATGGAAAATTTGGGGATTTTTTTTTGTTAGTTCAGAAGAAGAAAAAGAATTACAATCTTGCTTTATCTATATCTCCTTCGTACCTCAATGTTTTTTGTTTTCTTGCAGAAGAAATATGTTCAACAGTTCCTTAAATTGCAGATTACTGCAGATAGAAAAAATAAAACTTGTTTGTTTCAAGGATTCCATTGATATATTAAGTATTATATAAAGATATTAATTAAAAATATGAAATACATTCGTTATATATATTAATTTATTGTATGCATATTAAAAGATTTATTATAAGTACACATTAAAAAATTACTTTTGTTACTTCGATGTACGATTTTTCTAATTATAGGTTTACTTAGTTTGGTATACAGAGAGCTATTAGTAAAAGAAAAACATGATGATTCTGATTATAAGATTATTTTGAAATAAATTTTTCTTCTGCAATTAATAATAAAGATGGCAAGACTAGTGATTATTCAACATATATAACTAATATTAAGCTAAGCTAATAAATGCTAAGTAATGATTTAATTTTAGCTATTCAATCTTAACAAATAAAACTTAATTATCCTTTAAATAAAAATAAATTTATTATTTCTTTATTTTCATTTTTATTAGTCTTAAGCCAAAAATAAAGCCTTTTTATTTTTTGTTTAAGCACGTCCTTTAAAATGTTTAATCTAACATCAAGGATTACTCTCTATGGTTGCTTTTGATTAATCAACATAATATTGAATATTTTTAAACGCAACTTATTTTTGTTTTATTGAATTTTTGTACTTTATTTACATTTCCTAAAAATATTTTTGTTAAATTGTATTTATCAAAAATTAATGACTAATAATTCATTATTAGTGGATAAATTAATAATAAATAATTAATTATATCCACAACTCTTGAATAAGAGAAAACTAAGTAACGACAAAACTAGTAGTTCAGTGAACATTAGTCCTCGTTTCAAGGGAAAAAAAATCTATTATCTGTTTCTCAACGTCTTTAAAGGTTTAGTCCTTTTTCGAATACGAATCATTTACACAATTTTTCCAACATTCCAATTAAATGTCTGCATTTTTTAGTATTAAAAAATTATAATTAAAAACCTACATTTTTAGTATTAACAAAATTACAATTAAATGTTTCGCCTTTACCAAAATGATTCAAATGTTTTAATGGTACCAAACTTGCCATTGATTCAGAATCGAAAAGTAGAATTCTTACATATACGTCGTTTTTTATGACCGCAAGGAAACTTTATGCTGACATCGAAAAAAAATCGAACAACGCGTTTGATCGTGACGGCATAACAAACAAATTAACAGATAGATGCAATTCTGAACGGTCGAAATGAGACACACACTTTGATTTGATCTGTCAATAACCTTAACTGTGATAAAAAGCATCTGAAAATCGAAGAAATATGTTGATGAGATAATGATATATCACGTCAATATGAAAATTGTAAGGATAAATAAGCAAGAAGAACGTTAGACAAATAACATATAATATTCTTCATATTTTTATAACAGGTACCTTATGGTAAAATCGCTAAAAAACTTTCACTAAAGCATAAAAACAGGATTAGATGGAAATAAATAGGAAAAAATAACTATCAACATTTAACTATGAAATTTCTCTCTCTCTTTTTTCTTTCGAATGCGAATTATTTACACAAATCTTTGCTTTCATCAGCATTTACAAAGTTACGAATAAATATCAGCTTTATCAGTGTTAATAAAATTAAAATTAAATGCTTGCTTATATCGTATTATTAAAATCACTATTAAATGTCTGCTTTTTTCAGTATTAACAAAACTGCAATTACATGTCTCTCCTTCACCAAAATGATTCAGATGTTTTATTGGTGCAAATTCACCATTGACTTGGCAATACATTAAAAATAGTAAAAGGGCTACTCTCTTGAAACGAAATAAAAAAATAAAAATCTCATATTTTTATATTATTTCAAGGTACATTTCTGCCAAATTCAAAGAAAATCGAACAAAGCGTTTGGTAGTGATTGTGTCACAAACAAATTTACAGACAGAGAAAAAGCTGAATGGTCGAGTTAAAACGGAGACCTCGCTCGGTCATAAAAAATATACATCAAAATTAAAAACAGTCTAATAGATTCTATTAGACTGTTAGAGATGTATTTTGCTACATGCATATAGTCATAGAAATTTTTACTGCCTCTACATAAGGTTTTAACATAGAAGAATAGATTGCATATAATTTCCAGCGAAGCAATAAGGATAAATTAAATGTATGTATTGCTTAACAGATATCTGCTAATAACATTTTTAATGCTTTAAATTTCTAGTTACATTATTTTGCATATATTCAATAGCATGTTCTTATTCTTTCAAACGACCATGTTGAATGACATTTACAGCAAAACATTAATAATAAGTTTAAAATTAGAAGTGCTAATTTCACAGCTTGAAACAATTTTATATGTAGGATATTTAGATATTTTAGATAGATATTATAAGAGGATATGTTTGTTTTTCTAAAATGGATCAGGAGCTTAAGCATGTGTGCAGTAAATGTAGTTTATTATAATTTTAGACGTGAAACAGAAACACGAACATTTTATAAAGTGATCTGGAGAAAACATACGTATTAGAACACGAACAAGCTCTGATTGCATTCGCTCTGTAGAAAACGTTCTTAAAGAAAACATGAATTACTACAGATTTTTTCCACCCAATAACCACTAAATAGCTGTTCCTCTATTTTCATTTGCATGTCTGTATACTATTGTTTGTTCAATTTCGGCAAAAGACATAATCAATGTGCAGAAAACCGAAAATCAAATTTATCAACTCCCTTGATTTACCATCTATCACGTGAGAAAGGAAGGAAGGCAACGGCCTCGAGGGCATCTGTTTTCGAAGTCAGTTGATGCGATTACTGGAAGGGGAACTTCTAGAAAAGGCAGCGAAAGTTAAACGGAATGGATTTATGCTAATCGAATAGGACTGGCTTACTACACGCCGTTGGCCATTCATTAAAGTGAGGGACAGCTGCCTTACAAGGTAAACTTGGGTTCTGTAGATTTCATTAAGCGCTATATAGGCAATTGTTGACCACTTGTTTCATATATTTCAAGGAAATGAAGGGCGTGTGCGAGGCTTTTCTATTTCAATTATTCGATAAATGATTTATTCAACAAAATGTAAAGTTATTCAACTCAATATTTCGTTTAGGTTAGGGAAGTGCAAATCAATAGAAATCATATAATTTTGGGCGTCGAAAAATATGCTGTCCGTTTCGTGTGATTTTGGACATTACATACTGCATGCTGTTGGAATTCGTTTCTGCGATGCCTATTATCTCTTGATTGATAGTTTTTACACAAGAAAAAACTATAAATTCTATATTGAGGGGGGGGAAGGAGAAAGCTATAAGAAGTTGCATGTTTATTTGCCGTACAATATGTTTAGTCTTGAATTTACAAGAGGCCTTTGTCTAGTTTAAGTTTCATTAGCGCACCAGGTCGTCCAATGCTGAAGCAAATAGAAAAGTTTCTGGCATACTTAAAACAAAAAATATGTTAACGTTGATGCAATGAAATAACGAAAAGTCGATACGTGACGACTGCACAAAATAACCATGTGAGTTTCCAGCAATTTTATTGTAGATTAAAACCAGGTCATTGATCTAAATAATAATTTTGAACTTACTGTTTGAAATAATGGCTCTGTAAAATTTTGTACAGTAAATATAAGAATATTTCTAAGCAATAATAAAAGTGCTAAAACACTTTTACCATAAAGACTGCGTTTGTGCATTGAACTTACAGGTAATTCTATTATTCCGATTTCAGGGGCAAATGATAGCATTAAAGCTTCGCAACGATGTTTAGTTTTGAACTTATAAGAAGCTATGGTCTAGTTTACGTTTCATTAGCGCACCAGGTCGTTCAAGCCCGAATCAAATAGAAAGGGCTCTAACATACTTATCCTTAACTGGGGAGGTGATAGTTTTGGACTTAACTGGGGAGGTGTGGTCAAAGAGACCTTATTCTTTAAAAATCCAAATAAATTTTTCTAATGAAAATACCAATATGAAATTCTGCCTATATATTCTATAAATATTTCTCTTAATATAAAAAATATAGATATAATTTTACTATTTTATTATCAGCAGAAAAATAAATTATTTTACTACATACATTTTTCAGGGAATACAAAGCATAAATAATATGAATCTTAACAAAACAAATATATACTTTTATTTTTTAAATGGTATTTATTTTTCCATTATATAAATGTACGACAAAAATAATATAATGTAAAAATTAACTATTATATATATAGAAAAAAATGACATTGGATAAAACTGACTTGTTTTTACACGGAATTATTTCAGTTGAGATTCTTGCACACATCCATAACAAAATTTCCTAGTGCATTCTAAACATAGAGTCTTTTCACAATATATGTACAAAATATACATTTTTCTGTTTCTTCTTTCTTGGACATAAATTACATATTTTCCTCTCCAACTTGGTGGTCTTCCAGGATAATCAATCTCTCTTGGACCTCCGTATCTCTTCCTACAATTCGCTTCACTTTCATTCGCAATTATCGATTTATTCTTAGATTTTAGATTCTTATTCTTATTTTGGGGATAAAAAACTAATTCTCTTTCGAGGATTTCTATTCATAACAGAGTGAACAGAATAACTTTCAAACAAAATGTATGAATTTACAATACTCATAACCAATATTCTATAGAAAATAGCCATGGGCCAATTCTGTAGTCGGATGATATTATAAACAGGCGTTCTAACAGTTCATTTTGTTTCAACAAATGACCACTTAAAACATATTTTCAATAATAATAATTTTTACATGAAGAAGGCTGTGCTACTTGTTGATTTTCTCCATCTTCAAATTCGGATAAATCAGAATTAGTAGAATGGAAACTTTCATCAAAAACCACTCTGTATATCACCGAAATCACTTCCTACTTCATTTAGAAGCTTTTGAAGTTCTGCGTCATAGCGAGGGTCAGAAGGTTGGATGATATTCCTGGGATTATTTTCAGTGCTTTCACAATATTGCAATGCTAGCAGGGAAGTGCGGTCTGCTAGACCGCGTAGATACAAATAACTGGGATATAGAAAAAAGTAGGCGCCGAAACTTCAACAAAAAATGTACGCGTGTACTCAAGATCACAAAATGAGAAACTATATGACGAATTCATTCAATTGAAATGAAAATAGAGTAAGGGTGTTAGTAAACCATCCTTAGTGGTCTGTCAGACAGCACCTCCCCAGTTGAGGGTTAAAACAAAACAAAACAAAAAATGTTCATGTTGATGTAATAAAATAACAAAAAGCTGATATGTGACCACAGCTCAAAATAACCAAAGGGTTTCCAACAATATTATTGTAGCTTTAAATCAGACCATTGATCTATATAATAATTTTGAACTTGCTGTCTGAAATAATGGCATCTCCTGTAAAATTATGAGCATTAAATATAAGAATATTTCTAAGCAATTATACTTTTCAAACACTCTTACCACAATGATTGCCTTTGGCCATTAACCTACAGAGAGTTCTGTGATTCCGATTTCAGGCGAAAGTGATGACATTAACGTTTCATAACGATGCGTTTGTTTTAAAGTTATTGAGATAGGTGGGCAGGGAATAAATCGACCTACTCGCTTTATAAAGAATAACAGATATCGTAATTTTATCTCTTAAAACGAAAGTTATTTTTCACATTCTTCACCCGTTCAATATTCCCAACCCAAAAGTTATTTTGGTTTCTTCATTTGCATGTCTGTTTACCGCTGTGTTTGCCGTATTTCGACAAGAGACATAATCGAAGTGCAGAAAACAGGAAATCAAATTTACAACTCCCTTGATTTACCATATTTCACGGGAGTAAAGGCCTCAAGGGCATCTGTTTTCGAAGTCAATTGATGCTATTACTGTAAGGGAACTTATAGAAAAGACAGCAGAAGTTAAATGGAAGGGTTTTATGCTAATCGAATAGGACTGAGTTAGTACATGCATTTGACCATTCATTAAAGACAGCGGCATGCCAAGGAAAGCTAGCGTTCTATAGATTCCATTAAAAGGCATATGGGCACTGTTCAGCAACGGATTCCTAGACTACCACTTTTGGACAATTTTACACCGGAAAGGGGTGTCAGGCAATGAGACATATGAGCGCATTTCCAGAGTTCTTTGTTAGATCACGCTCAGTAAAATGTAAACATCACCCTTCCATTCTTCACTTTTCCCCTATTTTGATGAAATAACTCCGCCCGGCGCATGCGCAAAAGCAGGAGGGTTTCCGAATCCGTTCCTAAACAATAGTCGAGTAGTTGTTCAATAATTTGAAGAAGTGAAAACTATTTATCAGGCATTTGCATTTTGAATATTCGGTAAATGCTTTAGTATGATAAAAGTTTCATACGAATAGAAGAAAATCTTAAATAAGTGACTTTCAATAAATTATGATTTCAGGATTGTTATTTACATTTTCCAGAATTTTAATACTTCATACTTGTCAAAATTTAATATTAACAGCAAATGATGAAGGATTATGACTTGTAGGATATCATATTGCACTGAATTGTATTTTTTAAATTTAATAGTGAATCCGAAGTTATGACTTTGGAAGATGAAGAGGGTTACCAACTAATAATATATATTTATTTCGATCATATGAAATGGGCATAGAGTACTTGGACTCCGTGTACAAGTTTTGTACGACCTTTACATGCATACTTTGTATGTCAATATATATTCTTTGCGCATTTGCACATCGACCTTTTGAAAAATATAATGTATTACCCGTAATATATAATTCGATATTGTTCAGTATCATGAATATAGGACACTATTTTCACACTATCGGAGTTATTTTTATGCAACTGGATTTTCTTCTGGTTAATTTCTTCTGCAACTTATAAGTTTTTGCGGCTAAATGAAAGGATATCGTGCGAAAAATTCTGTTGAGGGCCTTGCATTAATACAGACTCTTGGGTCACCCTTGCCATACTGAAATATTTAATATTTATAGCATGCAAAGTAATAAAGCATGATATGTTTAAATATGTTATACATAATTTAGAATATATCAAAAAAGTATCAAGTAGAAAATATGTCAGGAAGCAAATGTGAATGAAACGCCTTCTACGTACAATGTATTGAAAGGAATTTTCAGACAACATTTATAAAAATTGTTATTGTAACCCTGCAATTAAACTAATGGCTGCATAATTAAAATATATTAATTCGTCAATAATATCCTTGTTTTTACTTATTTTATAATATAAATATCGATTTCACTAATAAAAAGATATTTGAAACTTATCTCAATTAAATTGGTTTTAATAAAATTTTCATTTTTATCAAAATTTCCAATGTTCAATGTAGTATGGAGACTAAATTTATCAACAAATTTATCCTGCAAAGAATAAATTGAATTTTCACATAAATAAGAAAAACAATTAAAAATAAAGATTTATGAAATCTGGTGTGCAATTTACGATGAGGATTGATTTTTTTTATTATGATATTGTTTTTTTTAAATATAAGCATTATAAGAAAGATTAGATTTTATTTTTTTAAAGAATTGGACGCTTAAATTAAAAATTATCACTAGTTTAAAACATAAAAATAATTTCTTAAACAGTGCACGCATACACATAATGATTTTCTGAAGAAGTTACTTGGTCAGTGTGAAGAAGGATTAATAGAAGGTTTATGTACATTATTGTTTAATTTAATGCAAATCTCAAAATATTTGCCAATTTAAATAATATATAAGATACATGATTAAATCCTAAAGAATATGAATTCGTTAAGGACCTTTAATTTATGAGGCATTCAATAGTTTAATCTAATCATAAATTTGGAAAATATTTTCATTTCGTCACTTGCAAAATTTATATGCAGTTTCTCGAAATCTTTTATGAAGAATAATCGTCTAAAATATAGATAAATCTTTTGAATTAATTATTATCAAGGATTATGCAAAGAACTTTTATGCCTATAAATTCTTTAATAAATTAAACTTTAGAATTAAGCACTGAGTTTTAACGGTTCAGAGAGGTTTATATTTCATACCTTCATGAATTTTGTACTAAAGTTTTATCGAATCTCTCGAGTAATAATTCATGAACTCTTGCAGGAAGTTGAAGAGGAAAGAAATTACAAAGTTTAAACATATATTGCACGTTAAAGAGATATGTAAATGACTCATGTTATGAAGCTCATAATATTGTAAATAGACTGAAAGGAGAATGTTCTATTTTTAGAAAATCTAAAAAAAATCTTTCAATTTCTAAAAATAGGAAATTTAATTCGAAGACTTAGAGAAAATTTGAGATTCCTTTAATTCTTTTCAACAATAAAGAGTCACCATAATATTTCATTGCGTATTTCTGAGGCGAATATTATTGCTTTCGATATCTCAAAGAATATAAACAATCAGATTAAACCTCCTGTTGAGTGTATTTAATTAATGCTGTTCTCAAAAACTCAACACACTTCAAGTATCCTAATTTTAGAAATATCTGCATTTTTCTTTATAATTGTGCATTTTTTCAGCAAAGCGTATCGTTTCATGATACGTTAAACCTCAGATCTCTTGTGACATAACTTGAAAAAAGTTATAAATCAACAATGAATACACAAACGCTTCATTTTCATAATTGCTTTCTTTTTCATTCAGCATTTAGAGATTAAGATCTTAATGCAGAAAAACAAGACGCACGAATCAAGTCCCAAACATTATCATGATAATGATAAGACATAGACTTTTAGACTTTTTTTATTTCCTGGCTAGAAATTCGAATTGCCTACATTCTTGAACCCATATCTGTTTTATCCAGCTTTAAATCATCCTTCTATATAATACAGGGTGGTCATAAATTATTGGACCCATTTAAAAAATTAATTCAGAAAACTAATAATATTGCAACAATGATTTTTTAATGAGAGCACATTTTAAGAAGTGTTCTTTAGATAGGTAACACGCCGTTACGGTGATTTAGGTGTCGCAAATTATTAGACATCTTCCATTTTTAAGCATTAACTTTTGAACCCACGACGTAGGTTAAGGTAGTGTGAAGCAGCACAGGAAACCTTTTCCACCCTCGCTTGGCAATTGATTCAATTATTCAGTGGATCCCGAGCTCAATTCGTGTATCGAATTATAGCATTCTTACACTTATAATCTAAAATTAATTCACTCTTAGACGTTATCATTCAATACTAAAATGACTGGTTGCCCATTAATATCTCAAGTATTCTATGGGCTCTTGCTTGGAACAATACGACAACACATTGCCAAAACAGAAAAGGGTCATCTAATTAAACGGCATAGAACAGAACACCATTTAACGGCCCTGAGACTATAACCTTTTGGTTATTTGAATGACGGCCATAACGGCCAAGCCGACCCGTCATTCAAACTGCCAGACGACGGCCAAGCGTCCGAAATGACGCATGCTTATTCCCTCCCCCTTTTCCAAGAGGGTCGGTAAACGGAAGAGGCAATCTCATCTTTTTCACAATGGTTGTTTCCCCTCCCACTGATCACCTCGCTTGATTGATATCTCCAGTAAGTGTTCGAGAGCAGATGCTTAATTTACATTAAGCTTTCTACTTGCTAACTGCTAACATTTCTTGTTAAAATGCCTGTATATCGGAAAGTGTTATCTCAGGAATAAATTACTAAAATATTTTTTGATTATACTGATGAATCTGAATTTGATAGTGGAATTTTTTTTGAATATATATTAATATAAAACAAAATATAGGAAAATTTGTGAATAAAATGTGCTGATTTTTTTCTGAAAACTGCGTTTGTAGCATGTCTTTTTCCTATCAGTATATGAAACAGTCTTGAAAATGAATACATTGACTTAAATATTCATACTTTAAAAAGTCTTACAGATAAAATATAAAATGCTTTGATTTTTTTGGTAACCTATGTTTGTAACAATATAAAGTATTTTTCGTAGCTCAGTCTTTTTTCTACCAGTACTTAAAACAACCTTAATTATAAATACAATGAATTAAATATTCGTACATTAAAAAATTCTTACAGATAATTTGAAGATTGACAGATATTATGTCTTCAGTGAACTTCTTAAGTCAGAAAATATAATTTTTTTAAAAAAATGTAATAAAAAGTTCCCGTTGATTAGAAAACCCAGGGTTTGAAATGTTACATTCATTAAAATTCGACATTTTTCTTATCTTCGTAGGATTTGCAATTTGCGTTTAATAACAATTGTGTGCTTGAAAAGGCATTTGGAAGGGAAAGAACAGGTTTTGACTTCGTTACTTTTAGCAGTATACCTACTATATTTATAAATAGTAAATGTCACCTGGTAAGAGAATAACCTGTCCAAGTAAATATTCTCTGTCCTTTTTGCCTCTTGTTCTGTTTTGTCATTTTCAATTCTGAAATTTTAGCAAATTTTTGTTTATTTACTCTAGAAATAACTTTACTTTTCATGTAGTGACCTACGTTTAACTTAATGATAGTTTCCAACTTTGGACCTTTTTTCTCTTTCAGATACTAGTAAATAAATCTGAGCAATTGCTCTGAAAATAAATTTCTTTAAAATTAAATAAATTAAAAATTCTCTTTAAATTTTAATAAATATAATATATTACGTGTTTACAGTGATTTATCTAGATGAATAAACTCTGAAATAAAAAAATGATAACTCTTAAACAATCGAATTTTTCTGACGCAGTAATGATTTTAAAATGGTACCAGCATGCTCATTAAAACTTAAAATTATGTTTTCGCATCAAATTTGTGTTTTACATATACGAAGGTAAAAAAATAAAACTTCTAGAAAATCTTTTACTGAAAATATAGAGTGTTATCACAATTTGTTAACGACCTCTATATAGTCCACAAGGGTTTGGATGTTGGAAACATGACGGTAAAAGAACCCCCCACGACGCAAAGGACCACTTGCTTATCAGAAGGAGGAGGGAAGTGTTTACCTTCTTTCATCTCTGCTCTCGGCCGTTATGGGTTTTAAAAGATCTAGATTTCAAAGCACTGTGAGTTTCTGAGTGTTAAACATGTAACGGACATGATGTAGAAGAGACATCGAAAGACGCTCCTCAACTGTGTGGCAAATAATGACGGAAAAGTGAGTTGGTAAAAGTTACAGAAACACAGATCTAAACTTCCGTGATAATATACAAGAAAGTAACAAGAGTATGCATATAAAAATATATTAAAACAAACACAGAAAAAAATGAATATAAAAACTTGAAAAATCGGCACGAAATGTCAATTACAACAAAAAGAGAGGAAAAAAACTAATCTAATAAAGAATGCCACAGAAACAAACTAATATGTGAGTTTAAAGCACGTGTGTGTCTGTTCTGATGAGTGTTTCTTCCTCCTTAAAGTGAAAATTCTTCTGTGTAGAAGGGGAGAATAATTAATGTTGCTGTCACATCGACGAAGAAGATGAAACAAATTCCCAATGTTGAAAAGTGAAAGTTGATTATGGATTCATTCGAAAAAGCTCTTGAAATTCATCAAGACGGTGTAGCAATCGTTGGATTTTAAGTCAGAGCCTTTGCTGGACGCGACGTTGCGGAACCAGATTAGCTGTTGTTGCTGTGCCGGTTTAGTCATGTGGAAGGATGCAGTCAGACTAAACTGCTAAGTGGTTAATAGAACAAGCGGGAGTATTCTCCCCTATTATCCCTCTTTCTCGTATGCGTACACAATAAAACACGTGTTCTGTTAAACTTCTTAGTATGATGAAGAGAATCGAATGCCAAATTGGGCGTCTTCAATTTGGCTTTAAAAACAATCCAAAATTTGATTCTATTTATGACAGCAAGACCTGATATCAAATTTCATTTATCTATCTTGTTCTTGGTTTTACTTTCCCATCGGGTTCAATTACCTACTAATAAGGAGACCGATAGACAATTTACACTTTCATGGATTTGATCCACAGGTTGATATAGATTGAAAAGTCTAGTGATAAAATTATACAGCGAAGTGCATCTATCGTTCTCAATATCGAGCTCACATGCCTACTAACGGACAGACAGACTTCTCGTAAGTGCATTTCGTTCAAACTTTGACGGGTATCTACACTTCTGATGAAGAGACCAAATTTCATCCTTCTAGCTCCTTGCATTTATCAGTTTGTTCACAGAAATACAAACATAAATCAATTTTCTTCTAATCGCTGACTCAGGGATGTCCAAAATGCGTAGATTCACCAAAGCCTCGAAGTCGAATTTCCTGACGATCACAAGGATTTCTCTTTCTATATTCCGTATAGGAGAAAGTGGAAAGATGATTAGCTCAAGTATTTAACTTTCTACTAAGCCGGATGTATCTGATATATATATGCTATGTATATAACCAAATTAATGAATTCTTATTTTTTTCAGGTTTTAAATCTGTTTTTCGCATATTGCATTAAAGCATGTTTTGATAAATTATTCCTTAATTTTGCATACCGCTGTCACACTGCATCATAATTTTCATTTCTGAACTTCAAAATTTAATGTATTATTTCAAAAAATGTTTCAAAGTGAGTTTTAATACCTATTGGCATTCCCTCTTTCTTTTCATGTACGAGTAAAATAATATTTTACGCCACAGCGCAAGGAAAAAAGATACACATCCTTAAAAGCAGTTTAGTTTTTTGAAATGATACAACATAATGTAATGATATGATATTCCAAGACAGAAATCATCATTTAATAAGCAGTTTCTATAAACTATATCTCTACGATTCTAAATATTATTCAGGAATATTAATAGTTGGCGCAAAAGGGAATAGTTGATGGCTTGTAAAACACATAAATTTCCTGTGTACTGCGGAAAAATCACAAAGAGCTTTAAATAGAAATAACACCAAAAGAAAAGAATGTATTTTCATCAAATTGTTCCTCCAAAGTTATATGTATTTTTAAAAATAGCATTTACTTTCTTACTTTTGATATATAAGTATATTTTGCATACATTAATAGAGTACAAGATATAAAAAAATGGATTCTTAAAATAACTTAAGAAAAAGATGCAAATCCTGAATCGCATTTTAGTTTTTTGAAATAATACAACATAATATGATATAATGAGCCAAGACAAAAATCGTCGCATAATAAGCAGTTTCTATAAACTAACTCTCTGCCATTCCAAATATAATGCCAAGCCATAAATAATTGGTGCAAGAGGAAATCGTTTATGGCTCGTAAAACAGATAAATTTCCTGAGTACTCCGGAAAAATCATAAAGTGGCTTAAAAAGAAATAAATACCAGAAGAAAAAAATTTCTATCAAATTGCCCTTCCAAAGTTTTACGTATTTTTAAAAAATAAAACATAATTTCCATAAACGTTTTACCTCATACACTAGAAGATACAGAAATTTAAATAAACGAAAAAAGTTTTTGAGGAAACGTAAAAGTTTAAATTTTCTGCTGTAAGTTTCGTATTTGCAAAAAAAAAAGAAAAAAATCCCCCCATCAGACAAATTGAAGCAAAAAATAGACCCTATGTTAATTACACATCTGCAAAAACATTTCTTCTCCTTATTTTTTAAGTCTCTCATTTCATGAAAAGAGTTTAAAGAAAATAATGAGGTCTCTCTTGCAGAAGCATCCACCTTCCAAATTAAGAAGCGGAATTGGGGGAAGGTTTTTCTTTTCGTATTTATTTTCATCTTTCCGCCCCGTTACCGACAAAAAAGAAGATTACGAAAAAAAAATTCACATCTAAAATCATTGGGTGGTTCATTAAACAGAAGTACTATTCAGGGAACTTCTGAGATAAAAGGGAAAAAGGTCGGAAATGAACACCCTGACGCCTGAATTTGCACCATCATTAGGCTCAATGTCATGTCAAAATAAATATGAAGCTAGTGTTCACCTATTCAAATATTCACGAATTTAAATGAGCTCTTGGCAATTTAAACATTAAAAAGCAACTCTCCCAGCTGAAATATTAAATTGAATTCAAAATCACAGCATTTAATAGCATAACTTGTTATCTGCATATTCAGGGTGTCCCAAAAGATCGTTTACCAACTTTAAAGCTAAGTCAGACTTAGAGATGCAAGTCATTTTTTCAATAGAACAATTGGTCCGAAACACAAAGGTTAGGCCAGGGCCGCCAGAGAGGGTTCAGAAAGGTGCGAGCGCACAAGGCCCAGAGTTTCTGAAGGATGATTTTGTAAAAAGAAAATAGATTCCATTGATTTATCTAACAAATCAAACTTTGTCTCCGAGTTTTGTCTTACAGGACACAATATTACTATATTTATGCAAAAATAATTTATTTGAATTGTATCCAAATTTTATTACTGCTCTAAAAATTATATGGACCTTACCAATTACCATCGCATTTGAAGAAAAATCATCCTCAAGATTGAAAATAATAAAAAAATTACTTGAGATCTAGCATTAGTCAAGAACGATTTACCTCCGTAGCCATTTTCTCTATCAAATCCGAAGTCATTTATAAACCAAATTACGTGATATTATTCAAAAATTCGCCATAAAATATGTACGAAATGAAACAAAAATCACATATTGAAAACTTATTCTGCTGAGTCACATACCAAAGTGTATTTGTGAAGTAATTATTTTCTTATTTGATTTAGTCACTACTTTTTTGTGATTGAAATATTAACATTATAAAAACAATTAAATTATTTATTATTGTTATTTTTTCCTTTAGTCCTTAGCATACCAAATTATGTAATGTAATAAATAGCAAAATACAATAAATAAATGTATTGTGCAAAAATTTGTTTCAAGGTCCCGATTTTGTTTCAGCCGGCTCTGGGTTAGGCCGTTACAGAGGACTCTGTCAGTGAATTAAGTAGGAAGAAAGGATACACCTGATAAAATACACAACACAGATTTAATGATATACAAATTTACAATATTAAAGAAACAAAGCTGTATGGATAACAACATTATAATTCGTACATAGCAAACCAGTTACGATAAATGTAAGTAAAACGTAAGTCTTTCGAGTACTTAATAGGGTGGATCGCAATTCTATGGAGAAAAAAAATTATTATTAATCAAAACCGACCTATGCGGAAAAGATGTTCTATGGTACGGAGATTAAGAGAAAAATAATAAAAAAAATTAAAGGCAAAATTTAATTGTAATTGTGTATTTAATTGCCGCAAGGGGGTTGAATTTTCGAAAAAAATGGAAAAATACTGAATTTTGATTATACGATTTTTAAAAAAATATTATTATTAATCAAAACCTACTTATGCGTAAAAGATGTTCTATGGTATGAAGATATATAATAAAAAAGAAAAATATAATAATAAAGAAAATAATAAAAAAATTTAAATTCTAAATTTAATACTACCGAAAGGGGGTGACCTGCACACATGGTGTTCAATGATCTTATTTGTACGAAGTGAGTTACGAAGTGACGGATTTCTATTGCAAACATGTTTTTTTTAAATTAAAAATGGTCAATATAAAGCAAAAACACATTTCGGCTTCTGCGGATGGTCTCCAAAACAGTGCGCCGTCTCGAATGGGTTAACCTGCGAGGACGCGCAATGGGGTGTTCAACACCCCATACCATGAAAAATGTGAAAAATACCTTTAATCGAAATGAGTCAAATTCATGCTATCTGCATTAAAGGTCACATTCAACAAACGGAACGTGTTTCAAGAAAAAGTCTTTTATTTTTTTTATTGCAATTCACCATAGGGGATGTGAAACATGCGCGTCCTCTCGTCAGGTTTCTTTGTTCAATTGAATGATCATATTACGGACAGGAAAATAATAATATATCGCTATTTAAGTTTTAGGAAGGAAACAAATGGATTTAAGAACTTTCTGTATTTTTGAAATGGAGATTTGTGAGAGTACAAGACTTTTATGCTGGATAATAGTGTAAGAGAAAATGTCAAGAAATTGATGCAAAAGTTATGCTCTGAGCGTAATGCAACCGTAGTCAGCTGATACATGTGTTATGCGCTTTCACAAAAACGACTGGAGGAAAAGCTTAAAATTGCAGAAATTAATCTTAAAAATAAAAGTGTACACCTAAATTTATTAGATCTAAAGTAAAGTCCATCAGAATTATTATTTGGATTTCTAAAAAAAGGGTTTCCTGCGTACGTCAGAAAATTAGAATCAGTATTTTCCTTTCCAATTTCTATAAATTTTATTATATTGATGACTCTTTACTATAAAAAATGTTGAAAACATGCATGTAAGAAATATACTTTTCTCATATGCTCGCAATGCGCTGAATAATATAATGTATTATTTGATAAATGCTTCGTATAAAAATGTGTTCTTGTATAACTGAAACTGTTTGCACAAATCATTTGGAATATATATATAGCATAAAAATGTTGCTGGTTTTGCTTAAATAGCGAAATAACGAATTAGGGTGTCGCACAGCACCTTGCGCATCTTCGTGTTACTCTTAGTGTCCGTCCTCGCGTGGCCCACGGGAATGGCATTTCATTCCTGTGGCCACGGTCCTCGCGGGTTCAAGTAAATGTTCAAACGATGTACCGTTTTAAGCCGTGAACGCTTCGCATGCTGTTATTTATGCCACTATATTGTCGCGCTATTTCAAATTTGTATTCCATGAAATCTGTCAGGTGTTATATTAATCAGGTTTATTCTTTCCTTTTACTTAATTCGCTGACAAAGAGCCACCTGCAGCGGCCCCTTCTTTGCGTTTCCAACCCTATGCTCTATTGCAAAATTACTATCTGTATGCTTAAGTTACTCTTAAATTTTGCAAACGGACTTTCAAGACACCCTGTATATAACATTGAACCATGTGCATGTGTGTGTGCGTATGACCATCACTTCTAACCTGTTTTATGGAACTCAACCATATGTATGTGTGTGCGTATGAGCATCACTTCCGATCGGAAGCAGTGATTTTGATGATACTTTGTAAGCATGTTCAGCGTCGACCGACTAAAAATACTTTTGGGGTGAATCAATTCCATTCTACACATTTCTGGGTAAGGTTGGAATAAGTCGCACAAATACATATAACGAATTGTTTGACTGACAAAAAATTTAATTCATATGTTGGAACCAACAAATAGGCCGAGATTAATTCGTCTTTATTTAACCCCTTAGAAAGATAACAGCTCCGAAAAACATGTTTGTTTCGTAGGAATTTTCTTGTGGGATGTTTGTTTATAAAGGATGGAGCAAATTTAAGTAAATTTATTTGACATGTTTCTCATTCTTAAACTATAAATGCTGTCCGTCATAGTAAAAAAAGTCCTAACTCACAACCCTTTCTAGTTTGTGGGAGGGTTGAGTCATTGAAATAGATTTTAGAAAAGTATGAAAGTTTTATGTCCAAAAATGAATGACTTTTACGCCTAGGGTACCGCAAAAAAAAATGTCCAAAAATGGGCCTAGCGATGTCTATTAAAACACACTATGTTATTTATATGATATTGTTCCGTTCCCTGTCTCCAACAAAGTTTTGATAATAAAAGATCGAACAACGTCAAGTATTCTGGAAGTAAATTAATAAAACTCCTTTTTGATTGATTTTATGACATTTTAAAATTATTCGCTCACATAAGAAAGTATTTATAATAATTCCAATGATTTGCGAGAATTTTCTCAACATTAATATTTTAGGGAATATTCAAATTTCTTATACGAAAAGGAGGATTCTTTTGAAATTATAACAATCTCTTTGAATTGATTTGGATCAATTTTAAATAAGTTTTATCACTGGAGTGGGTGTTGCAGAGTAAACACAATGATATACAGTGTATTTGCGGGATTCTATTTTTTTTCATTTCAAAAGGAATGTGAGGGAAGTTTACTTTGTTAGTAAATGCTCTATAAAGCGAAAGTAAACGCTTTGTAAAGCGAATATTTTAGAGTTAAAAATATGCTTGCTTTATATGTTTTTAATTGATTGCCGTGATCTTTATTTAATTTACAGAGTGAGGCTGTGCTTGTTACCAAATAACTTTCTCCATATCAGTAATATAATATTATAATGATAATATACACATTTAAGCAAATAACTTCAATATTCCCAGGCATTCCATTAATTATGAGTTTTGAAATAACTTCCTTTAAACTTGTGATATATAATGATAGATTCAGATATTATCATTCATTACAGCAAAGGAAAAGTGTTGTGTTATCTAACATGGTTTTCCCTCCTTACTTTTTGGGTTTATAACAGAAACAAGCAAGTGAATAAGGTACGCATGTGATTAAATTAGTTAGACATATGTTGGCGGGGAAAGAACATCTGGAATTTCTCAGTAAGCCAGTTGCCTTGGAGACGGGAGAAAATCACAGCATGCTATAAAATTCTCTTGAAAATTAAAAGCACTATGATAAAATTCAAAGTTTAAGTTCAGGTGTTCAGTTTCTTCGTAATAAAGAAATTAATTCTTTGTACGCATTAAAAAATTATGTTTCTTTATTATACTTTTGGTAAGGAGAGCCAATATTCACAGAGGAAAAGTATATTTTGATATCATATGCCTGTCTTAAAATGCCATTTTGGTGTGCATAGTTATTGAAAAATTCAGGCAATTAATATGTTTTTGCCCTTCCTCACCATTCTTTTCAAAAACAACTAGTGTTCTATTTCAAGGAAAATTCTGAAAGACTATAATTAATCTAATTTCTAATCTTATCCTTATCAGATATCCTTAAATTAATACAGCTCCAGATATATTGGTCAGTGCCTATTAAAAGATTATTAGTCATTAAGTATTATTCCAGCAAGTATCAAAAAAGTACAAGATGCCCAGCTTATTACTCCCTAATCTTAAGTACATAAGAAATTATCCGCTTTTTTACTCATTTAATGCCTTAATGTCTTTTTTATACGCTGTAGCTGCAGGCGTATGAATCAGAAATCTTATCAACGCTGAAGAAAGTTATGGGATAAGAAGTATTACTAAGCATTGAAAAAAGAGAAGAGCTATCATTTCCACTAAGATCTAATGAGCGAAAATACGATTAATCATTCTTTATTGACCCAGAAAATACGTTGTTTGGTGTAATCCTCGGTTCTTACAGTTCATTCCAAACTCTTATTGCTTTGCAAATGTCCTAAATCAATTGATCCCTATCTCAGGTTACTAATTCTAAGTCCGTTAAGTAGAGTATTAATTTACTCATTATACATTTCCGACATTAGCAGAAAATCTGCCTTTTATGGGTACAATGCTAGCAACAGTCATACGGAAACAAGTGGATAAAAATGAATTCTAAATCAAGAGAGTAGTTCAAAAGTATTTATGAACGAAGATGAATCTATAAAATTGAACTTAATTATTATTGTCAATTTCCTGAATGTATATATTTTTTGTTATATTAGAAAAGGAAAAAGAACACATTATTATGTATGCATGTTACTATATAACATAAGAATGTATTTTTCAACATTTAGTGCTACTGGTGCATACACAACGATAAATCAAATTGATAAAAATATGGAAATAGCTTTTAGTAGTAGCTGTCAATCTTTCATTTTTATGTAACCTTTGAAAATTATACACATTTCTAAAACAGAGAAAGAAAAAATAAATAACGATTACAAACAAAGTAAACAGTTGTAGTTAATTGAGCCTTAGTAGGAGGAGCTAGCGTACAGAGTAAACCAGTGAGCTATTTCTTGCTGTGAATTATTGACAATTCCTCCCTGAGCCCTGTCCCTCCCTCTAACCTGATAGGAGCATCCCTCGAGTACAATGCGTCTAGCTGATTCGTTCAGTCTGACGTCTGCCTTCCAATTTAAGCATTTTTTTAGCTCGCGTCACGTGTGCAAACTCAGTGCCAATAGATTCAAAGACATAGGCACGGCAGACACACGCAGAAAAGCTGATGAGTTAGCTAGAGTGAGAGGATTTTTCGACTCTTTCAATGAAAACTGCCAAACATTTTATACATCTGGTGACCAACTCATCATCGAAGAAAACTTTGAACTCTTTCGTGGGAGATGCTCACTTATTCAACATATGCCGAAATAATTTATTTCATTTTCTATTTTATCTGTCATTCTGTCTATTCTATTTTATCTTTGATATTTATCTCTATTATGGTTCCTAGACAGGTCGAAGTAATAAACTGCGAAAAATTATTAGAAATATGAAGCAGAGGGTGGAAAAAACGACCAGCGTATTCTATATACCGTCCCTCAGAATTGTGTCACACTAGTCGCTCCCACGAAGGGTCAACAAATGAAATCAATTTCAAATATTGTAAAAGTATTATTTAAAATTTTTCCAGAAACATCACCATATGTTTTCCTCATTACTTACACAATGTATTCAGTGAAATAGGATATATGAAGGATAACTTGGTTTGTGTGAAAGGCACATAATTTGGTATTTTACAGACTTATGGTATTTGGTAGACTTATGAATAGATATACAGTCAGTAAAGGCTGTTATTTTAGGAGACCAAGAAATCCATTGTTAATGTATATCGCATTCGCTCTTCTAGAGGACAGTGACATTTCTGAATTTCCCCATTATGCATTGCATATACTAAGACAATCATTAATGAAAAAATACAAACTCTTGAGAACCATAAGCAATTCTTGTCCAACTGAGCCGCCATGATATAAGTTAATTACTTGGAATATGGAATTAAGAGTGTTTTGCCAATGTAATCTGATAGGTAACATGGTTATGTACTTAGCTTGCCTTACCTTTCACACTAATATGAACAAGTTTCTCCTTAGGAGCCCTATAACATATTCGTTTTCACCTTATTTCAATAGGAAAGAGATTGGTCTTCTATGATCCCAGTTATATGTTTCTGTACAGAAACACATTTATTTCAGACTGTCTGCGATTATCTTGACTATTATATCTTCGCCTATATTTTGGAGAATGCATATATATATGTATGTATGTATTTAGCTGTATATCTATTAAGTGTGAGAGTTAAAGGAAGATAACTTTCATAAAAATAAACTTTTCTCAAAATGTAATATAAGACACGAGATAAAATTTCTAAGCAATTGCTTATGTGAGTTACTTTTGTTAATGAAATCATTTAAATCACCAATCTTTGTTGAATTTGAATTTTTTTAAATTTACCAGATATTATCTAATAACTGTTTGTGGTACGCAATATATATATATATATATATATATATATATAATGCAAGATAAAAAATGCCGGATAAAAGTAGTAACTCAAAAAGCATGCTTTCTTTGTTTTGAAAATTGATTTTACAAAAATCGTATTGTATTATGAACTCCTAATGTCCGGAAAAGTATAAGACGTTATAAGTAGGAAGAATTTAAAATGTTTAAATGTTTGAAAATATTTCAACTTCTCATCAGACTGAAGTTTTCTGGCTGGATAGAGGCCATGCTTCAAAAATCATTATTGTGAAATATTCTAGTATGCATTTCTAATATATCCATTTCATCATTAAGAAAGCTTTCAGCCACCTAAAATATGGATTAATTCGAAAATATCTAGATCAATCAAGCAACAATAAAAAAAGCCACCTAAATAATGGAAGTCATCCTCACGAATAGCGAAATCATTTGAACCTTGAGAGAATTCGACCCTTGGAATAACAACAAGGTTTACATAGGCCAAGCATTTTCGAATCATCTTTGGACAATGACAATAAGAAATTCATCTGCAAAACTCTGTTGATTTTATCTATACCATTAGAACTACAATTAGGGAAGCCTTAAAATTCAAAGCGCATAATTCTCTTTCCATTTTCAAAAAACTGGACAAAAAAACATTTTAAAAGTTTTATTAGTAAAATTCTTTCCTTCTTCTTGGCAATAAAAAAGAATAATAAATTACATTAAAACAATAGCTTTCTTCAGAGCTCAAATCTTAAGATTATATGAAATAATAAAAGGGATAAACACATTTCCAAATCAAATAACACATTTATCCATGAAAATTTCATTGAAATAGCCAGATCCAAATGAAGACTCTATGATTCAAATACAGTCTCATCTCCACTGTGGTAGGAAGTGACGTGCGATTTTCTCTGAAGCGATTTAAATGACTGCAGAGAAAAGACTTCTCAACACTATTTAGTAGAATTACCTTCTTAACATATCATTAGCACAACCCCACGTCTGTTGCAACATTGCAAGTCATAGAGATATAGATGCATACAGATTTCTTTCATAAATTAAGACTTCACAGAAAGCAGTGTTTGTCAGAGTCTGCAAAACAGAGCTCACCAGAGCTTCCACCCTGAAGAATTCAGCCATTATTGAAAGTCTATATCATCCATACATTTCAGTTTGACACAGGGGAAATGATTAACATAAGCTATTGCAATCAAGTTTGTTTTTAACCATAATTACAGATAGATCAAAATTACATTTTGTCACTCCAGAGCCATCTCTGTGTCTCTGAAAAGAACCAATTCAAAATGGTATTCACAGCATAATAACAAAAGCTCTGTCTTCCAACCCAAACTAATTGTACTTCAAAATAAAAAGAACTAACAACTGCGAAACTATTCGAGGGCGAAACTGGTTAGATAGTGAATCCATCCTGCATCCTATATGATGTCAAACCCATTAGCAAAATAAGTCTTAATCAGAATCATCACTAATATAAACAGACCTCTCGGATAGATCGAAGCTTATGGCATAAATAATAGAAACGAGGCAGGGGACAATCTATCTATTGAAGTAACCATGAACAGCACCCGCTATCGCATATATTTCCTCTTCTTAAAATAGGAGCTAGATAAAAATTATGTAACCAAATGATAAAAGTAATGGGATGCTGGCTCAATTTTCCAGAAAAATACATAAACGCCTTTCAAAAGTCTGACAAGAGTAGAAATCGAATTCACTTCGGAATATAGCTATTTCTGTTTCGTTTTTAGAGAGGTTCAGGTTCAGTCTATCAGAACAGTGGTTTGTGGAAAGATTGGGGATCCACTATATTTCGTTACTGTCTGACGCTTCCCACCTTCTGAGAAAACAAACAGCAGACTTCGAATCAATCCAGTGAAAAAGAACAGTTACAATTAATAAAATTTAACAAATTATTAAAAAATTTTCTTGAATTAATTAAAAATTAATTAAACCCTTTATATAATACAGAATGGCGCATATGCAGCATATTCTAATAAATACAAAAACAAACAATAGAAAATTAAAAAAATGTTTAAACAATAGAAAATTAAAAAAATTAAAAAACATTAAAAAAGAAAAAAAACTAGAAAAATAAAAATATGAAACATAAGAAATAATCAACGTGAACACAACAACAATCAATCAGTGAAGAAGAAGATTCAGCAATCAAACTTCAAGAGTAAACATTAGACAATAGCTTATAAATCAGAGGCATAATAAAACTTCCTGTCATCCCTCTAACACCTATAATTTCATAGGAAAACAAGAAATCCTCCTTAACGAAAGCAACGCTATGAAACTACTTACAATGAACTACTCAGCAGTCGACGTGTGTCTTTCTATGAAATATTTCTCGACTTACATTGATGACCTTCAAACATTGTGGCCATTTACAAGGTGCGTTCGAAAATTTCGGTAAATAGTCTCATAAAATAAAGGAAACAATGTATATAAACAAAATACCTTTACTGACATTCAAAGTAATCACCATTAGCTACAATACACTTTTGTCATCGGTTGTACAGCTGCTGGAAACTGTCAGCAAACGCTTCTTTCGGTATCGCTCGAAGCACCGTTGTCACACGTTGCTGGATCTGCGCAATGTCGGAAAAACGTAGAACTTTTTCTTACGCTTTTGCAAATGTTCGTGAATAATGTTGCTCACACTGTCTAAGCTTATCTTCAATTCTTCTGCTATCATTCTCAAAGACAGCCGTCGATCATCCGCAAGCATCCGTCGCACTCGTTCGACGACCCGAACGCGGCTAATCTTTGACATCTTCCTTTCCGTCTCTAAAACGTTTAAACTACTCAAAAACACACTTTTTACTTACTGCGTCCACACCGTACACTTTCACTAACATTTCGTGTGTCTCCGTCGCCGTTTTGCCTAATTTGAAGCAAAACTTGAGTTTCACGCGTTGCTCCATTTCGCAGTGACGCGCCTTCTCACACTGACTCGTTAAATTGGTCGTAGAGCGCACTTCCGCTTAACTATCGTGACTTGGACGCTAGGAGCACTAGTTTCCATGTCTCTCAATGCGTCTGCGTGAGGGCAGCATCCGAACCGGGGCGGTTATTCTACTATGGGACCATTCACCGAACTTTTCTAACACACCTTGTAAATTTCAAAAGACAACGGAATTATTCTTGATGGTTTTTTTCCAATAGATGGCTGAGATAATTAGTTTCTAAAGAATATATACTTTAATTTTATGGGCTATTATTCTTTTTTTATTTTTCACTAATAATGCTTTTCTCTCTTCGTTTCACCATTGACCATCTACACAACTAATGAGGTACTTTCTGGTTTTTATTCTTGAAGTTTTAAACAGTTATAAAATTAAACCTATCCATTTTATCGGTAATTTCAAACTATGTACTCCATTTTCTTTCCAGTGCAATCGGATTCCCTTTTACGACAATAAAAAAGTATGTCTTTATTTTATACAAGAAGCTATCGATTTAAATATATTTTTATATTTCAATTTCTAAGAAACATTCTTTCCAAAAAAATAAATCAAACGTATAAACATTGGTTGTGTTCCAGTAGTTTTTCATGCCAACATTATTCTTTATAACTTGTAATTCCTAATAAGTTCTTGTATTATTTCCTACTTTTGTTATCAAGTGCAAAAAATCTCAACAATATTTTAAAAGCGTGTTTCTAGCAACCGTTCAGCATTACGAAAAGGAAAAGAAGTGTAGATGGATAAAAAATACAAAGGAAATTTCATTACACTCAAATATATTATTTTATTTAAGAGCTAAACTAGCCTTAATAAACAACCATAATTTCGTCGACAAATATTTAACAACCAGCAAAAAAGTTCTGCGCACTTTTAACATCATGCCATTTCAATTTCTCTTAAGCAAAGGTTCTTTTTTCTTACTGTTTTTACAAATTTTCTCCTGGCAATTTCCTGTTCCATTATTTTTTTCTGTCTCTTCTCACAAAATCTTTATAAGTACCTCTCTCTAAAAGAACGATCATTTATCACTTCCAGCTGCACATTTTTTGTGTTTCGCCTTTCTAATTTTTTTTATTCCGCGGTATTTTTTAAATATTCCCTTTTAAATGCGCGGGATTATGCTTTTCCTTCACTTTTAGAAGCATTCAAGCATTTTATGTGAGAGCGTCCGAAGTCTGAAAACAATTTCTTTGCGAAATTCTAAACCTATGCTAAGACCCGTCTCCTTGAAAAGAGGGTTTATCTTCTCCCTAGAATGTATTATCACAAATTTACATGTTCTGTCATGGGTAATGCCAGACGCCTCCCTTCCACAATGTGGAATAAAAATTGGGACGTAACTTGTGGAAAAAGATAAAAGGAAAGCACTGTAAGAAAACAATAAGAAAAGAAGACGAGGCATTCTTCAACCTTTAAGAGAGGAATAAATAATTACCGGAAAAATTCAAACCACAAAGGCTGAGATCCAGAATCCGGTGTGAAGGATCAACCAAAAACAAAAGATAGAGAATGGATTGAAAGAAAACAGCAGAAAAGGGAAAAAAGAAAGGAAATTCTTCGCTGTGGATTACCGGTGCATTTTTTTGTTATTTGTTTTCGATATTTTCTTTTTTATGATTTCTTTATGTGTTGCACGCCCATTGCGGCGGGTTTTGGTTCCGATATATTTATTGGCGGAGCCATTGAAACTTTAGAAATGACTCGTGTGAAAAATGATCATAGGAAAAATCCCTCAACTGCTTTGATTAGGAATGAGCCGAAAGGAATGCACAATTCACCGTCACGGAGATTAAATAAAGATAAATTACCGGAGAGAGAGAGGGCGGAGGGGAAGGAAGAGGGGAGGGAGGAAAACCGCTTGAAGAATATTCCCTCGGAGTGTCAGGATGGGTGTTTGTGGGGGAGGGGTAAAAATGCTTCAAGTTTTGGGGTGTATACGAAGTTTATTAAAGGGAAATATTTTAAATACTAATAAATTCCACAAAGCGATTGGATTATGTGTGAATGTACTTGAGACGCCGTCTTGCGGAGAGAAGATGTAGTTCGTTCATTAAAGCACAGAGAGAGATTTGGAAATTCTGGAGTAATATTTCAAATGAATTTGCTTACAAGAAGAATCGTTAATTTTTTACTGTTTTCTGCGTCTTATAATAAAAGAATTTTTTGATGATATACCCGTAACTGAGATTTATATGGTAGTTCTGCATTTAGAAAATCAAGATTCTGTAGGTTATATTAATTTCTGAAGAAGTAGTAGGTTATATTAATTAAGTACTGAAAAATAATATGGAAGTTAGTAAAATTACTCAAGATAACAACTGCAGTCTCCTATTTGAAATGAAAAGCCAAAGAAATTTCATGTTTTTTTATTTTCAAAAAATAATAAAAAAAATGAAGGTATTTAATAAAAATCTTTCGACCTACCATGACACTGTGGACCTAAACTGGTTTTCAGAATTGCGTCAAAATGCATACATATGCAAACTTCAAGTAAAATATTTGGGTGCAAAAAAGAAAAAAAACGTAACTATTATACAAACATGCATAATCTTTCAATACAACTGGACCAAATACTATACATTAGATACAATATCTCATTTCATCAGTTAGAATCTAATAACAATTTTTCGAAAGGAAACAGCTGTGTAGTTCTTCAGATTTGAAAGATTTCTTATAATTTACACTTTTAAAATAAGCATACATTATCATTTTGATTTTACACAAGGAAATTTATTGTCTTCCAATATTGCATCTCTCATTTTATTTCAATTCTTTAGTTTATTATTAAAAGCGTTGTGTACATTTCTAATATATTGTTATTTACTTTCAGAAATAAAACAGCCCAAAAGCAACGTGGAAAATTGACTTTAAATTCTTATCCCTCTTAAGATCTTGTTGTCTTTCGTATAATTTTTAGAACATGTTAGAGAATTTTTTTTCAAAGTGTGCTTAATTAATGGATATTTTGAAACCGAATTGTGAAATACCATACAATGCATTTTTTCCTGAGCCAGTTAATCCGCGCGAAAACGCTAACCAGTCTTTCGTACAATCAACCTTCTCCTTCCCCCCCCCAAATTATTTTATTTTTATTTTAACTTAAATTCTAAACAGACAATGTGTTTTATCGTAAACTGAGAATGCTATAGCAGAAGCCGGTAAAAACTCCTATGCATTTATACCTTATCCATTGCTTTAAGCCACAACAGAAATAATATTGAGGATGGCGCCATTGCAAATAAGAAGTGATTAAAAATTCAATACATTACTTCCTTATATAATAGCTTTTTAAAATGTTATTATTAAGCGATAATTATGAGTGATATGAAATATTTTAAATTTTATTTTATTGCTACATAAAGCAAATATCATCAAATTCCTATCAAGTATACATCAAAAACATATGCGGAATATTTAACCTTCAAAATTCTGGCTTCATGTAATCGGAAACACCATCACCTTAAAAGTGGATTTTGAGGAATAAACCGAAAACAGCTTTCCCTTATATTTTCAAGATACTTGAAGGTAAATTGCGTGTTCTCCTTCGAACGCCCGTGAAGTTACTCTCATTGTTTATTCAAATTAGCGATAAGTCTGCCTATCGCACATGGGGTGATTCAAGAGAACAGTGGTTCCCAAACTTTTTTCACTCGTGTACCCCTTGGTTAATCTTTTTATTTTTGAGTACCCCCTTTTGTTAAATTCCCTCTCAACCATTTCTCAGCACACATTTTTTTTATTAATAACATCAAGATCCGCTTAAAGTCAGATGACTCTAATGAAATTTGTAGGATTGATTTTTGACTTTACATTTTATTCCCTTCTTTTAAAATGGTATTAGTTGAACGTCAAAATAAATGAAAACAGCACTGAAATAATTTCGAATTAACTTATGAAGACAGCTAACGGTTATTCAACTGCTAGGTATCAATCGACTTCTACCTTTTCCATATTTCGTGAATAGGACTTCGGACTCGTACAATTTTCACTTTCATTTTTCATACGAACTTGAGAAGACGAAATCCTAGAATATTCTTATGTTTTACGTTTTCCGCCTTTACCAAGATCACTTTCGCGTAGCCCTAACTGCTCCCCCGCGTACCCCCAAGGGTACGCGCACGACAGGTTGGCAACCTCTGCAATAGAACAACGGATTAACACAATCCGCCATATTATTATAGGAGACACATTTTAATTCAAAGGGAAGAGTAAAATTTTAATCCATTTCTTGATCAATGGTGAAAACTGGTTCCAAATAATTAAAACTTTTATTCTTTTATTGTGTTTTACAATGTAGGCAAACTTTATTGCTTTCCATACGATTTCTCTATTAATGATTAACTTAACCAGTCAGTTTCGAAATGATTTATAAAATACAACACTAATTTTGACGTGAAAACGTCTTTCCGCTCGTTAGAGTGATATTCGGTCGAACTTTCTTGTGTGACAAAATACCGTCAGATTTGAATCGCTAATAACTACGAGACTAATAATGCGAAAAGTATGGTTGACCCCACAGCGGACAGATAATATCTGTAAGAGTTTGTCGCATAGCATTTTTTTTGCCTGTGACGTTATCGTACCAGTGTAGGCGTATGCGCGTGATTGTTATGAATTAGCTTTATGTAAGGTTATAAATAAGTTTAGCTTGGAAACATGTGTAGCTAGGAGGTTGATACTGATGTCATTTTAAAGAGCTTGAGGAGTATTACTAGGACTCAAAGTGAGATAATAAAAATATTTATCAGAATATAAGTAAAATTAAATTGAAATTTTAAACTGCGCATATTTTTTTATTATAACATGCAGAATTTTCTTTCTAATTCAACGAAACTTACAGAATACTTGATAATACGTAAAAGAAACATAGTATTAAAATTTGAATTCAACAATTTGAATATATGGGAAATATGAGCATTTGTAGTAAATAATGTTTTACTGCACATACGTGAAATGTAGCTCTATATACTGTCAACAGATGGCAACATCTAAAGCTACTCTAAAAAAACATAAGAAAGGCGCAGTTAGATTCCGCGCCGTAGAAGTTTCGTGAAAAATTCGGAATAAAATTATAAAACAAGTATTTCGTATTAATATGTAATTTAATTTCAATCTCTTAAATACAAAATTTACACAGAATAGTTTAATGGCTACAGAATAGATTTTATCTTTGTAGAAAGAGTCTATGATAGCTTGTGATTTATCTATTCTGTAACCATTATACTAGTCTGTGTAAATATTGTATTAAAGAGATTGATAATTAAATTACATATAAATACGAAACACTTGAACCAAAACTCGAACTAACGAACTCGATAACTAACTCGAACCATAACAATTGCAACCGGCGAAACGAATAAACTTTTACCTTTGAATAAATACACGGCATTTTGCTGATTTACATTTCAGAAATTTTCTGCTATTCCTTTCCATTCCATTATTATTCCAAAATCCTGAAAATTTTGCATTCGATATTTTAATCGAATTGAGCCTTAGTAATATATTCATAATCCAATTAAAATCATCCCTTCAATTCATTTGGATCAAAATAATAATCACTTCAAGAGCTTAGGTTGACTACGGAGTTATTATTAGGTTTTCCTCCTTTGAACTGAAATAGATGCCAAATAATAAGGCAGCTACATACTTTCATCATAGTTGATATCTTCATATATGTTTTAAAATGAAAAAAAAAAGAAAGTGGGTGTTATGAAAAATGATAATGGCTGAAGCTGCGAAGAAAAATAACTGACGATATGCTAAAACAGTTTTGAATAATGTCTTTTGAGAGTGAAATTTTATTCAGTATATCCACTTCTCATAAGCTCATTTAATTTTGTTCAGGAGAACTTATACTTTCTGAATTAAAGATAGTATGATCTGCAGGATTCTATTGTTAGGATTCTTACTACAGATTAATGTTTAATGTTTTATTTTATGTGATGTAATGACTTAACTTTATAATTGGATAAAATATAAAATAATATTATAATACATAATATTTTCCGTTTAATCAATTTACAATCTAAATTTTATACAAAACTACAGAGTTGTCATAAATTATTTAACCCATTTGAAAAATTAATTAAAAATTAATGTTACAACTAAGGTTTTTAAAAAATGAGAGCGCATTTTAAAAAGTTTTTTTTTTCATATAGGTAACGTGCCCTTACGGTGGTCTAGGGGGTCGTAAAATATTGGACATCTCCCATTTTTGAAAGCAATTATCTACGAAACTTTTAAGTCTAGGAAAAAATAAAAGCATGCATTTGTAGGGAATTTTACGTTTTTTTAAATTGTTAATTCATATGTAATGTGAATACTGTTTATTTTTTGAGATATTGAAGAAAAACTAGAAAAGGGAACCAAAAAACGCGCATTCGCTTGTGCTGATCGGTAGCCATTGCGTACGGAAATGGTTTCAACCGATTTCAAACATTAGTAATAAAAAAAACTAATAATGTTACTACTACGGATTTTTTCCTAAACTGAGAGAGCAAATGAAAACACCTTTTTCCAGACAGATGGCGTACCATTACGGCGTTTTAAATTTGTTACAGAGAGTGATTTCCATACGCGCCGATCAGCACAAGCCGATGCGCATTTTCTGGTTTCCTTTTTCAGTGTTTCTTGAATATCTCGAAGAATATTCAATTTTCATACTACATGTGAATTAACAAATTAAAGAACAAAAAAATTTCCTATAAATACATGCTGTTATTTTTCTTTTAGACTTAAAAGATTCGGAGATAATGTCTTTCAAAAATGGGAGATCTCCAATAATTTTCCACCCCCTAGACCACCGTTACGGCACGTTACCTATATGAAAAAAAAGTTTTTGAAATGAGCTCTTATTTAGAAAAAAACATAGTTGTAACATTATTAGTTTTTATTTTTATTAATTTGTGAAATAGGTACAATAATTTATGACCACTCTGTATAATAAGAGATAAACGTCTTGTCACTTACTACTTTCGATTGGCTTATATTTTACTCGTTGTATCAACAATGTATAATCATTTTAAATAATGTATAATTTTTGTAATATGAAACTGATTATAAATATTTTATTATGTATTTTATAACAAATGAATTATCATTATAAGCTGTTTCTAATTTATTTATAGAATAAAAAATATTTGAATACTCTCTAGTCATGCTTAATTTATTGTTTGATTAATTAATTTAATACCGAAATTATAAATTAAATCGCCTTGTCAAATGCAGACTGTTCCCTACCAAGGTAAAATTAATTTTATCCAATATTCCACTAAACAACATCACTCTGTTTGAAACTGCTATCGCGAATACAGCGATTCTAGGGAGAGATAGTATAAATCATTTTGCAATTCTTAAATCATTATTTCTCAATTTATTTTCTTTTAAAATTTCCATTTTAATTCTTTTTTCATTAAATTATAGCCCGCATTATCACAAGAACTTGATAGAGATAATTAAAGTCTCTTCTGGATGTTATATTGGTAAAAAGGGAAAGGAAACTCAATATATTACATTGTAATGTCGTGTTCATTTCGGAAACATATTTCCGTGACAGTGCCTTTATTTTTAATTAATCTTTATCTCATATCCTATTTTCATTTTTTTCCCATTCTACTTCAACATTGGATATGTCAGTTGCATCCATCTTTAACCTTATACGAGTGACGATTTAATATATCTTTTTGGAAATTTTTATGTCACTGTTCTTGTCATGTCAGGAAAAAAATAGAGGTATTCTAAAAGCTGACTGGATAGATGAGTAACCTTATTTGTGACATGACTGCCGTAATTATTTAGAGAATGCAATTTCGTTTTACTTTCGATTCTAGATGTCCTTGTTATTTCTTTCTTACGCTGTCAGATAACTGCCATTTAAAATTGTTTTCCCACTTAAATTAGATGGCGGGATTGACTGCACGTTAAACATTGATTTTTCTTTAATTAATTTTAATTGCTTTGCAACTCATGTAAAGCTTCGCTTCTGCTGTTACGCGAGTTGGAAACCTTATGGCAATTTACTTTTTCTCAGATTGATTTAAAGTTCCTTTCAACATATAACCTTCTGGATTAAACTGAATGAAAATATTTTTTTAAATTTTTATTCGTGTTTAATGAAATATTTTTTTTTTATTTTCTTTAAAATTATTCTTCCTAGAAATGGAATTACCACTAGCAATTTAATATTTTAGAAGCATATTTCAAAACTTTTCAAAGCAAAAACATCAAAATGAGAAAAAAAAAATTAATGTATAATTGACGTTAAATTAAAATATCTTTCTTGTTGAACCTGTAATTTTAATGAATATGTAAATTAAAATGAATACTAGTACTGAAAATCCTTTAGAATTTGTAAAAGTAATTGAATATTGCTATACAAACCTACTGATTTATGCATCCATCTATAAAAATTAATATATCTGTATTTGAAAATAAGGACTTTTTGAATTCGTGAAAGTAAATATTCATAAATATTGATATTTATTATTCTAAAATATTTCATTCATAAGAATAAATTATTCACTACAAAAAGAACCATAAATATTTTATTATAAACGTAAATCAATTGTATCAATCTCCTTCCAGAAATGAAGCGAAACAGATTAAGTATGTGTCTTTAAAATTTTTTAACGTCAAAACTTTAAGCTGTGGTTACACTTTATTTTTCAGATTTTAATAATTTCTTAATTATCACTAATAATATTTCAACCTATCGATATTATAAATTTGTTTGAAAGCTGTTCCATTTTTTCTGCGCGCTATTGTCAGTGAACCTGGCATTTAGTAATTAAAAAATGCCAATTTTACAAAAAATACATAAGGTAACATTTCATATTTTCCATTTTTCTGAATTTCCGAAAATAACAATTTAACGATATCAAAGGTAAATATCAGAAATCTATTAGTTAAAAATAATATTCAAAATTAATATGCGTCTGGTAAAGTTAAAATATTGCCTACATTTTGGTAAAATATTCACTCATGAAAAAAAAGCGTCTTTATATTAAAAGAAGAATGATTGCATGATTGGAGTTCTCTTGAAAAAATAGTCTCTCTTTCAGATAGTGCTAACGAGAAATGAATGCTGAGTTTTACGATAATAGCTGCTATTTATTATAAGGATAGGTCACCCATTATTTTGAAAGTTGCATTAAATAAAAATATATTATTATGTAGTGAGAGAAAGATGAGATAGATGTTAATAGTACTAGTTTCGGAACACATTTATTGCAAGTATATTACTCTTCACAGAAATGAGATTCAATGATAGGACAGTTAAATATATCAAATTTATATCATGCTCTAGTGCTTCATATATTAACTTTGGAAAAGTTTCGGAAAAAAGCGTTTGCTTACCGTTTCAATTTTATTAATAAATTTCTTATAAAATTATTTATATTTATAATCAATTTGTTACTTTTTCCCTGCAAATGCAAAAGAGAAATTATTCGAAAAGAGATAAAAGTAATTATTTTATTTTTGGTGCGGAGAAGCGTGAGAACAAAAAGAAGACATTGAAACTTCGTATTGCGGGAGGGTGAAATCTCAAAATATCGTTTTAAAACAAAGATTTTGAGAAGGTGCAGGAAAATGCTTTTCGAAGTTTTAAAGCTATTGGATGGTAATATATGTAGTTACTTTTGACCTCCACAGGATGTTATTTACATTCATTAGAGAAAAAATCAACACAGAATGGAACATGGATTAAAAGATTATCTATGGATGAGTATTGGAAAGACAAATTAGTTCCACAGAGGGAATGAAATAATAAGTTCAAGATTTAAATTGTATCATGACATAAGAAGAGGAAAACTTTTACTGGTACCGAATCTGCGCTTCACATAAGAAAAATGTTAAGGAGTTTTAGTTATATTAATATTAGCGTCCTTAGTTTTAGTTATATTATTATCTTTATAGCGTTATTAAGTTATCTTATAAAGAAAGAAATATCGCATATTCCTGAACTTAGAATTTTAAATAAAAAATATCCTATACTAAAATTATTAAATACTTAGGTTGTTGCGAATACGATTTCCCGTAAAGATCATGAGTGGATAATCCACCTTAGAGTATAGAGCTGAAGCGATGCAGTTACTGAAGTTCAAGTAGCCCTTGGTGTAGTTTCACTTCAATAATGTCGAACAAATATTAAGGGTTAAAATCTATATTCATTATTATGTAAAACTATATACAGCTCCGTAGAATTAGGTATTGATAAGAACGGAATGTTGCAGTAAAGACATAAAAGGTGCGGGTATCGAATAACAGAGAGCTAAAAACAAAGGCGTTACGGTAATGGCGGATAGAATGCCAAGATACATTAAAACATTGAATTTATAAGACAGGAAATAGTAGCGCCGCCTAGCGGAGACGCCAAACTAAGCGCGCAGATAAATACGATTACATAAAATACATTAACACTGAGAAAAATATAATAAAGTAATAGGATGCGGAACATGGGTATTTGTATTGATACCAGACTTACTTGGATATCTCATTTGAGTGTATTAAAGGAAAAAGTAATTGCGATCCAGAATAAATTGATATGATTTTCAAGAGCGACTTGGGGCATTAAGCCTGAAGTCATTAAGGAAATTTATAAAGTTGTTGTAGAAAAGTTATACTACGATATGCTTGCGAGATTTGGTATAATGACACAGTTCAATTACGGAATAAACTCCTTCAGATACAACGTTTGGCTTTAAAGCAATTAATTGACTAAGGCATATAAGATTGTGTGTGTAGATGCAACGCATATTTTGGCTGGATGTCTTCCTATTTACATTTTAGCGATAGCTGAATTTACTAAATTAAAATTTCTTAGAAAATAGCTAGTTATAGAAGTGAACGGAAGAAAAATAAATTTTGATGACTTAGAGCTCGGGACAAAAACCTTGAAATTCGATTTCTACTCCTTGGGATTCTAAAATTGATGATGGACTTGGATTTCATATTTATGCCGATGGTTCTAAATGTTTGGGGAAAGTTGTCTGCGGACTTTTATCTCTTAATAAGAATGTAGTACTTCAAGAAACTAGTATGAGACTGAATGGTGAAGCTATCGTCTTTATGCGCTATTTTTGGCTTGTCTAATTGCTTCTTCAAGAAACGAAATCACTAATATATATACAGACTGTATGTCGGCTCTTATGGACCTACCTTCACCTAACTCTTAAAATAAAACCATCTTTAAAATAAAGAAAATTTGGAACAGCAAGAAAAATTTTAACTTTCGTTGATTAAGGCCCATATAGGTATAAATGAAAATGGAAAAGCGGATGATTGGAATAAAGCTGGCACTTCGAAATTAAATATAGATAAACAATCTAGAAATTCCAATAAGCTAGCTCAGCTATCAATTAAAGCATTCAATTTTTAATTCTTCGCAAGAAAGATGGACGAATACAGATAAGGCTAGAAGTCTCTACGAGTTATTCCCAAATGTAAATACTAAAAATTGCTTTGGAAATTTTTATGTACATAAATCAGATTCTCACTGGACGTGGTTGTTTTCAAAATTACCAATCCAAGTAATTTAATAGACACAATGACTGTAGATGTGGTTTCATTGATGGAACTGCCAGTCATGTAATCTATGATTGTTCCCTACATGATAATATTAGAATTAAATATTTTCTGAGGATTTCCAAAAACTAGGTATTCTGTATCTAATTAAACTTAAAAAGGTTCTTTCAGGACTCATTCTCATAATGGATAGTCAGATTAGATTTTATATTGACACTGGTGCAACTTCGAAATTTTTATTGTACTTTGTAGCTCTGTTTATTTGTAAATGTGTTGTACATATCTTCTTATATTATATTTCTTCTTGATTGTCAGTTCGAAAATTGTAACTTGTAAATATGTTCACTTTGTTCTCAATAAAGGCCTGGGGGCCAGACTTGTCGAGGAATCCGACAAACTTCCAGTCGGACTCTAAATTTCTTCTTAACCCGTCAGCACACGCGCTCCTTTCTGCTACGTTCGTACACGCACGGGACAAATTTTACCCCATTCTTGTTCGTTGCATAATAAGTTTGCGATATATGATTAGGTTAAAATAAAGCTTTTTCTAACCAATCTGAAGAGTTAAAAACAATGTAAAGCTATACTGTTTGATAATTAATCGACCGAAATTCGACTTTTGGTTGAACATGTATGTTTACTGAAAAATGCACATATAAAATTTCGACTGACGAATTTTGCGATAAAATAAATATTTTTTTTTCCAATTTATTTTTTAAATTACACATAATAGGTGTATCAATATTTAGAAACACATATTTGATATTCTTTGTATTGAAAGTTTTGAATAAACTATGTCTAAAATTACTACAAAAATAATAGATATAATTCTAATAATTTTTACGTAATATCTGTAGTATTTTTTTATAAAAAATACAACTTAGTCGCATTTTAGTCATTACATCTGCTTATCGTTTGAACAAGAAAATATGATAACATGCATTTTTAAGATTAGTTCATTATTTCTGAACAGGATACTGATGGGGTTTTTTTGTCATCCTTTCTGGGACACATATCGAAACGTCAGGATCCTCTTTTCGGAATTTTTTCTTGTTGAAGGTAATCTTGTTCTCAAGTAATCTCTTCACACAAGCTGTAAATTGTTTTTCGCGTTCCTAAGCGCTCATTTCGTCCACCACTTCATTTCTTAATACTGGACTGAAATGAAACGCGAGCACACGCGCGGGGTAAAATTCCTCCCATCTGGCATTATTGCAGTAATAAAACCCGATTTTTTGAACCTCCAAAGAAATTCCTTTTGATTATCTGATCATGATCTTGACCTTGAAAATTACCATATGTATAAGAACGGTCATTTAGGCCCGGTGTATTGAAGGTCATTTGTGTCGTTGAAGCTATAAAAATAGTAACCCACATGCCCCATGTAGAGACACACGGGGGAATGGGGGTTACTCTTGTTATTTTTATACTTTCAACGACACGAATCGGCTAGTATGCACCGGGTCTTAAGAATAAACCCATTTTTTATGTAAAAAAATACAGCTGGGGTGGATTTTGTGCCAGAACGTGTGCTGACGGGTTAATAAATTAAATTGTTTTATAGGTTATAGTTGTTAAAACCTTTTATACACCGACACTTAGATACAGGCCTTGGTTGTTTGCGGCTTTTTGGCGGCACAGCAGTATCCAGAAAAGGCGGTGTCATGTGATGGTGGTGGATTGGCTGCGGGCGCGTGTCTTTTTTCACGGACGGGAGGGGGCATTATGTCCGTCCGGTGTCTCGTGTGCTGATGCTTCCCACCATCGGGCTGCAGTAATCTCCGGATATCTTCGGGCAGGGCTGTGTGGTTATATTAGCGTCCCGTTTTGAAGCAACACTAGGGATATATTGGAGCTGACCTCGTAATTTTACACCGCTGTCAGATGACAAGTACAACAACTGATCTGGAACACTTTGACCAAACTTCCGCACAACACTAGCTGTAGAACTTTTGGCGTAGCTGTTTGACGATCTGGCCTGGTCTAGAGAATCTTAAGAACATATTAATGTGTGTAACTACGAAGTTTTGCTTTATTGATATCAGGAATTTTAATAAGAATTTCAGTTAATTGCTTCTAATATTTATTCTTTGTAATCGGAATTTTAATCCAAATCATCCATTTCGTACATAGAGTGGGAGTTAATTTATTTTATGCCAATTATTTGTATTTTTCCTCATTCAAAATTTCTTACTTTAAACGTTTGTTTACTCTCCCGTGTTATTTACTGTTTTTGCCAGATACAAACAAGACAAGTTGGTCATTAAATTATTTATTTTCTTCGTTAATATTCAATATGTTCTCAAGTGCATGCCATATTTTGGGACATGTGGAGTGTTCTTTATTTCAGATGAATTTCAATGTTCATTTGTAGGCCAAACAAAAGAATGATTGAACTAAAGCTCTTGTTTCCTAGATGAAAGATCTGACTATAACTGCAGATTTCTTGAGCTATATACAGGATGGTTATAATTAAAGTTTCCAAATTTGGTGCTACGTAGAGTCCGTTCTGGCAGACGGATATCGGTGAAACATGGTATATACGTTATATGGACCATGGGGAAAAAATCTGCAATAAAACAAATAATAGTTCAAATTTCAACTATAAATGGCGGTTTTCATGTACGAGAAAGGACGTAATGCAAATTTGGAGCGTCAGGGCTGTAAGATCATTTTTCACCATGTCGTTAGAGAAGAAAGAACGAGCTTTACTGATGAAGTTGTTTTATCGGAACGGCAGTAATTTGTCAACTGCACTGCGAGAATATCAACGCTTGAAAAGCTTACGAAAAGGGCCTATGTCGAGGCAGGCTTTGAGAAAGATGATTACTAAATTTGAAGGACTGGGGAGTTGGTTGTGCTGCAAGGAAGAGTACGGAAACAGCTGTCAAATGAAACTGCAGAAGAAGTCACTCTTACCGAAGTCGAAAGAGAGTCCGGTTCCCAATATTCTTCTACAAGTGTTCGTGCGGTGTCTGTGATTTGACTCTCTGCCTTGGTATACAGTACGAAAGGTTCTTCGTTCCATTGTAAAGTGGTATCCATACAAGATTCACGTTGTGCAAGCGCTGAATCCTACAGATCCAGACAAACGCATTCAATTTGCTAGAATTTTTTTTAGTCAGAATAGCCGTTGACAAGTCATGACCTTGGAACATTTTTTAGTCGGACGAGGAGCATTTTACCATAGGCGTAGGGCATCGCAAGTCCTAATGTTGCGCATGAGCAATCTCTGTATCCTGATTTCATTACTGTATAGTGTGGATTTCGTGCTGATTTCATTCTTGGTCCCTTTTTCTCTGTAGAGAACTCTCCTCATGGCCTTCAAAGGTGTTCCATTACGAGCACTCGTTACTGCTACTTTCTTCAGCAGCAAGTCACTCCTGACTTACAAGAACGAGAGTGTTTAGAGGCTACTGGCTTCATGCAAGATGGTGCACCACCTCACGTTGACCGATCAGTGCAGGCACTGCTTCGTGCCCACTTTGGAGATGATCAGGTATTTTCGAGAAATTTTCCGACTTCCTGGTCTCCTCTTTCTCCGGACTTGAATCCCTGTGACTTCTGGTTGTGGGGATTCCTGAAATATCGTGTCTGTGGAGGAAGCATACGGACTTTGCCTGAATTGGAAACAAGCATAAGACGCCATGTTGCTACAATTGATCGAGAAACCCTTCGTGCTACTGTTGAATACGCTATAACACGTTTTGAACATGTGCTTCAAGCAAATGGAATGCACATTGAACAAATTCTGTGACTGAATAAAGTTTCGTGTTTCCAATCTGTGTGTTTTGTTCTTCACGCGCCACTTTCTCACCTGATGGTCTAAATTTGAACTTCTATTTTTTTTATTGAAGATTTATTTTCCCCATGGTCTATATAACGTTTATACCAAGTTTCATCGACTTCCATCAAATAGAACTGATTTTACGTAGGTCTAAATAGGGTAACTTTAATTATAATCACCCTTTAAATATCCATTTTACCTGAAAACTATGTAGCTTGACATATTTTCTAGAATTATAAGCTACATATATCAGAAAGCGTCTTTATAAAAAAAATTCTCTCCGAACATCTTTCTCAGCACGTATATTTTAAACATGAAATCCTCCTACCTTTTCCCTACATCCCAACCATTCCAAGAAAAACAAAACATTTAAAAGCAATTCAAGGACGATATGAAAATAAACAGAATTTAGCAGGAGGGAAACGAAAATGACATCTGGACGAGTAATAAGGTCCGAGAAAGAAACAAGGCTGCTGTAATGTTATCTGTGACCACCAGACCTCATGAAGACCCCAGAGGCTATACGTTGTGGTGACATTTCGGTAACGCCGCATTGATTACGCTGTGGGGACAGATGCCATAGTGACCAATCCGGAATCTTTTTACGCCCGCTTATATGTCACATAAAGATCGCCCGGACACCCGATGGTGACAAGTATTTAATACAGAAAGAGAAAGGAGGGACTGTATTTTTATCCTAGCACGGTCTTCAAATGTTATGGACCGTTCACCTGACGGTCAAAGATGTTATTGAGTTTCCAATGTTTGGGTAGTTTGGGGAAGATTTCCGCAAGAAAAAATGTCGCGCAAACACACACAAAATATGCCTTTCTTTCAGAGGTGCTTCGATCTGTTTGGGAAGCTGTCATATTGGATTGCATAGAGAGCTCTGAAATGTGGGATTCATAAAGTGAATACTTTTTCATTCAATTCATATATCCTAAGTTTTGTAGAGATGTATGCATTGATATATACGATTCGAATAAAATGTAAAATTCTTTTAAAAACAGAATAAAATTAAATTTATACATTTTTAGTATTTCGTTGTTTTCGCGTTCTAAAGGTAAAGGATCAAAAGTTTGGCAGCAGTAGTTGCAGATAATTATTTCGCTACGATTCGTTATTTAGATATTTTTTTAATTAACAGTTATAAATTATTTGGTAAATTGTTTTAGCAAAAATAAATTATTATGATTGGGCCAAATATATCGTTTTATTCGAGATTAACATTACTTCAGGGTTTATTGTATGCAAATTAAGTTACATTTACGATTTAAAAATAATCTTAAAAACAAATTCATTAAGTAAAAAGCTTGCAGAGTTGTAAAATTTTATATCGACGTTTCAACTCTTTTTAAATATGAACATTAAAAATTTCTATTTAAATTAAGGGATATGTGGAAACAGAATAAATGTCATAACTATAGGTAAGGATGACAAAATCTGTGCGTGCAAATAAGCTTCATAGTAAATATTATTTTCTGATAACGTCATGAAAGAATTTTTGACGAAGCTAGGACAACATTACCAACGACACAAACACTTTTTAGTGAAATTCACTAATAAATAAAATAAACTTTTTAATTTATTTTTGGGAAAGGCTTTTTTCTCCTCAAAATCAGATAGTTTTTTCTCAGTAATCCCTGGATCTATTCTCAGAAACTTTTTTTGTGATATTGGATATAGTTCTTTTTGAAACACATAAAAAAATTGCATAAAAAATCTTCAAGAGTAAAATAAATTAATTTGTTTGACAGGGCTTTTAAAAGAACATACAATCATCTTTGGCATTTTAAACTGCTTACTTTGATGGCTGATATTATACTATCTCTAGCTCTATGAAAATATTCCTCCTCTGACAGAGTATTCTGATAAAACACGGTGTAAAAATTCAGCTATAACTCTAAGAACATGGTTTTTTAATATCACGGCTTAACAATCGTGGGCGTCCTTCAAGTAACACTAAATTTGTCGTCACACTGTTTGATTTTGATGAAAGAATATTAAACATCAATAATATAATTCGAAACTGTCTTCCAATTCTAGATTTCTTTTAAGACTGCTTCATTTGATGCTTTATGCCATGCTATTTCAAGTTTTAAAAGTAATTTATCCTATAATATGAAGTCTACTAACATAGTTTCCATATAGCATGTGCAAAATTTGCCGTCCAAAAACAGTTTTTTTTCCTACTATGGCTTAACTAACTAGAGTAACCTTCATGTAACAATAAATTTTTCTTCACACTATTTTGATTTAATCTAAATTGTCACTTTCGAGTAGCACAATATCGATAGAACGCAGCATGAGACAACCATGTGAGGTATGAAGTGTAAATGTACAAAACTTTTCATTAATTATTTATTATCTTTCGAATACATTCTGTTGAAATTCTTAATTTGCAGTCAGTTAAGAATAAACTTAACTCTTTCGAATCGCTATTCTCATATTTCATTCAGAACCCTTCAGGAAAGACAATCAGAACTTCTTTACGAAGAATTAAACTTCAGATGCAAATTGCTTTTAATCAAACAGTTCACAGATAACTCCAAAGTAGCGAGCAAATCATTTTGCCTCAACAAAGTCTGGAGTCGCGAATTCAATCAAAATTTACACGAATCTTTCCATACCACCGAAAGGCTCGCAAGAATTCGTAAAGAATAAATGCTTTTCGATCATTTTCCCTCTGCAGTCTTCTGGGAATGAAGGCTTAAGAAAGGGAAAGTCATTCTGGATATTTTCTAACCTTATTGGACGCCTAGAAGCAAAATTAAATCCTTTTGAGATCGAAGGCGAAGAAGATTGTTTTACGAATATGGAGACTGACCAGCTAAATTGAAACCGACTCTTGAAATCTGAGAGATTGATTTTATTAGCAACAAAGAAAAGGATTTCCATACGAGTATGAACTGTTTAGGTGAATGGTTGGACTTTTCATTTTAAACCTGGAATGGTTTTCTTTTATACATAGAATAACTAAAGCAAAAATTTGTTGAAAAATAGTTTTATATAATATGCTTACAAAAATAATGTATTTTAATGTAAAGTAGTAACGATAATAAATAAAATTATTTTATTGATTTTAATGAATTCAACAAGAAAAAATTAAAAACTCATTATTTTTGTTTTCTTGTTTTTGTCGATGCATTTTAAACTTGAAATACAACTTATGTAGAAAAAAAACACTCTCTTTGGGCTAGCATAAATTTTCTTTTTCAATAAAAATTATTCGCATTTTTTAATGTTTTGAATTCTATACTATTAAAGGATTTAAACACGTACTTATCGTAATACTTTTCCATCTGAAATTAATTAAATGAAATGAAATTTAATCATTAATGTCAGTGTTAATCTACGTGGAAAGTACAAGATGCAAATAAAAATCTCTTGCACAATTATTTAGTTTAAGGTCATTTTTTAAAAACAATGCTTCGATTCTTTTTCGTATGCCATGTATTATCTGTAATTGTTGGATGTGTAAATTCAACTGGCGAGAAAACAATTCTTTCTTCTTAAACAATTAAGTAATTATAGAATTAGGCCGAAGAATTTATTGATAAGTTTTGTGTCCTTTTTTGAAGATACAGTAGAGCTAATTGGGGACAGGTCACGTAATATTGAACCGAGGCTAGATAATCGAAATGTCATCCGTACCAACATTCCACTATCAAACTTTCCACTCTATACTGTTACAAAACTATAAAGTCGTTTCCCTGAGATGCTAAATTTGGCGAGTTGGCGATCATTTTGGCGACCTAGACGATGATTTTGGCGACTTTGGAGACAAAAGGAATTTTTAGAAGGACCTCGAACTTTCAACCTATTTCTACTGGTTTCATGAACTTTCTAGAGATTACGTCACTTCCTACGTAATGAAGTCACTTCCTGTTGAAAAGTATAAAGGCAAGCTCTCAAGCCAAGAAGAGTCAGTTGGAATTTGATCAGCAAGCAAGCTGGTGAGCTAACAAGAAACCTTTGAGCGCTGTGTTGAGATTTATTGGTAGTCTCTTTTGTGAATTTTTACTAGTGCTGTGTTAATACTTGTGCTACGTTTCTTTGATTGGATTGGAATATTTGTAAAATAAAGAGCTTTATTTTTTAAAATTCTGCTTATTGGATTGCATTCATGTACACCCACAAGACAATTTCGTTACAATACCAATAAAATAGCATTTGACTCCAGCTGATGTTACGTGTTACTTGCCTGAGTGCACGTCTCAGCTCTGCTATTATCCATTCCACTTTACGGTCTTGAAACCAAGACTTAACCACCTGGCCACCAGGCTTCGGCAACCTTAAATAATTAATAAAACCTTTTACTTATTGATAAACAACAAAATCATTCTCACTAATATGTATATTTGAAAAATGTATTTAAAAATAAACAATTAAAGAAACAACGAAGCATTCTATCCAACTATTGTACGGATTTAGGGTATTTACCATGGTGATGCACCTTCTTTTTGAAACTATCAATTTGTTTATAAAACATTTTCTTTTAATTTTGTGGGTTGTTTTGTGAATTTCGACAGGATACATTATTTTTTTCGAGATAGACATCTGCAGAGGATGCGCATTGCGTAGCATTTTATCATATTTTAAACAGTGTACATAACTTTCTCACTTCTGAGTTAGAATCTCTTATTAAATATGGTCCCTTTCTAAATATTTTTTCATAAATAAAATAACCTTTTCCTATATAAAAAACCCTTGCTAAATCTTTTTCATTTAGAAGTCTGGCGGTTTGCAAAAACATCGCTAACACTTTGCAAACGGCTGTTTTCTGAAGAAGGCGTTTGTTATCCTGCGGGGTCATCAAAGAATAAATTTTTTGAACCATTTGGGAGATGACGTATCTAAAAGTATCTTTGGATTCAAATCCATTATTTTCAGCGAAATATAGTATTTCTGTGAATTCGTAATGATTAATTCTTATTTAAAGTGGTTTAGACCAAAGCTTGTTTACGGAAGACAGCTTTGTGAAATTATGTTTTCATTTCCACATCAGAATTTGGAAATTTAATTAACAGTTCGTCAAAAAGAATTATGTCATGTTAGTCAATTTCAAGTAATAAAATTACGGTGTAAATTTCGATTAAAATTGGACCGATTGTAATTTCAAAAAAAAAATTAAGTTATAAAATTTTAATGAAGATATTAATTTATTTGGAGAATTATCGTTGCTCGGTGCCTTTTATTTTAGAGGACTAAATTTGGGAATTCCTAAGTTTTGTTAGGTTTCTAGGAAAAAACGCGTTTTCCTCATCGACGCTTATCCGGGAAATAAATAATAATTTTGAAAAAATTAAATTGACCAGAGTTGCATCGACCATGCTTGTCATTCTTAGCCTTTTCATGGATGGGAAATGCTCAAATACTTGACTCAGCATCGCTCTAGTTTTTGATATGAAAAATACAAGATCATAGGCTAGTCGTTATATTAGGTGCATTGGGAATTTGCGCATTTACGATGAATTTAATTTAATACGTTCAAAGATAGTTTTAATTCGTAGGTCATTATGAATGATTTTTTCATCCGACGAGCAAAAGACCATCTAACTATTCTCATTAATTGCTTAACTTGCAGTTCCTTAAGATTTTTAATTTATGTTGAGTTCCCATATGGAGGAATAATGCAACCTGACTAAATGAAAAAATTCATATTTCTTCTACAGTTAAGAATTTCAATGAAAAACGAGATAAAGCCTGCGATATTACATTTTCCATAATAAATAGTATTTCGTATGTAATTAAATAGTATGTGGTGAAAGGTCGAAATTACGGAAGACGCGCTTTCGAACTGGTTCTTTATTCTTAATAAACTGACGTTCGTTTGTATGTTTGCTAATAGTTATAAACAAAGATAACTTCTCTTTCAAAATCTGATAGAGGCATAACGTAAAAAACTACGGGTCATTTTTGTTTACCCAGTTTTTAAAGTAACGGATTTCTTTTAGAGGGTTCCAATAGATTCAAAGTTTCTATGCACGTCCTCATCTAATTTTGAATAGTATTTTTAATTAAATTTTTACGAATTATAGTTAAAAATTCAATTTGAAGTGAAAGGGGGAGCGATTTACGCTAGTGACTAAGATTTGCAATTGAATTCAATTAAGGAAGTTAAGTTCAAATGTACCTGTTTTTAAAAATCTGAGACATTAGGAAAGTTAGCTTTTCGATACATTTTTATTGTTATTAATTTGATTTAGTTTAAGAACAATAAAATTTCAGTATTATCAAGTTGTGATGTAGAATTCTCGGTAAAAGGCTAGTTTCTCATCATAGCTCTTGATGGTTTGTCTAAACAGAATTTTTTTAAAAAATTAAACGTCAAGACTAGCATAGCTAACGGCGTCTTTTGACAGTAGGAAGATTCTCAAAGACTTGACTCAACAATGCCCTGGATTTCTTTCTTCAGCTTGGTGCTACTCAATCGTAGGAGGTAATTGCAATAAATCGTTGAGAGTATGATATATATTCTGGAATCTTCCAATTTTTCAACAATGGAAGTCGAAGGAAAATAACAAGTTTTTCTTCAAAGAAAAAGAAAGAAAGAGAAGATTTTTTTGTGTTATATTATTTAGTTAATCAACCTTCCTTGAGCTTCGGGATACTGAATCGTAGGATGGTAATTGCAATAAATCGTTGAGAATGTGGTGTATATTTTGGAATCATTCAATTTTTCGATAAAGCAAGTCTAAAGATAATGGTAACTTTTTCTTCAAAGTAATAATTTTTTTGTGATATATAATTAGGTTAATCAACCAACCAGGGTACTATTTATTTTCTTAATAATTGGTAACAATACATTTTATCATGTGTAAAAACTTTTCCCAAGTTCTGCAAAGTTGTTATATAAATATTGTGGTTGGCATTCTGTCTTTATGGTACTGTAGAACATGAGTATGTTTGGCTCTTACAAGGGCAACACCAGGTACTTGGGTCACCGATTTATTTCTAATTTTGTGCATTTGTAGTAGTGCCTTAGGACAATACAACTAGCAAGCCACAAGTTCTATAACTCAGTAATTTTCGAGAAAATCGATCGAAAACATTAGCGGATAGGATATCAAAGACTTCGCTGGAAATTTTGACCAAGATGGTGAACGAACGAATAATTACGTTTATATGCATGGATACTTATTGAACTTTCAAAAGCGTTTAGTAATTCTGATATTTTTTGAAAGATGAAAATTTATTTTTATTATAATTTTATTCATCACATTATAAGCCGCCATCTCATTAGTACAGCTGAAGCGAATTGACTGATATTAATTGCGATTCATATAATGTGATGAATAAAGTTATAATAAAAATAAGTTTTTTATTTTACGAAAAAATAGAATTACTAATCTTTGTAGAATGCCCTTTGAATATTAAAATAGTGTGTTTCCATCGAAAGCAAGAAAGTCTTCAAAATTTCAAATTTCTAGTAAATCAAAAAGTGAATGAAAAACCGATTATATTATTCCATCTTTACCTTCATGAAATAAGTCAAGTTAAATAAAAGTTTATAAAAAATGAGATCTACACAGTCATCCAACTCTTCAATATTTTAGAATTATAGTACCTAAAAAAGCCCACATGGACGTGATAAAATGAAAAAATGTAAATTTTAACACAAGATCTGGATAACGCAATAATTGAAAAAGGAGTGAAAAAAATACTCTAACATTATTCTACAATGTTCTGCCGCAACCGCCATCCTTCAGAACACATCTCAACAAAGGAATTCCGGGAAATCCTTTTCCAGGAGGATATTCAAAGGACGGAAAACATTCCCATGTCTTCCATCTAAGAATTTTATTTTAGCACATTCTCCTTCTTTTCCGAGAATTTCCATACATAAAAATGAATAGTTGAGTACATATATTACAAACTTCCTGAATTCTAAAGAACCCAGTTGAATTCACTGGGCAGGGTAGGTGAAGGGCGATCCATAGTTGTAAGACTGAATATTACTTGCATATTAAGTGATTGTGAAAGCACGTGGATTATTATTAAGATGCCTCATTTACCTTACTAGTGAACGAAAAATAGGAAGTTTTATTGCTAAGGGAATGGAAGGCAAAAAATTAATAAATAACCCTTTTTAAAGACAAACATTTATTAGCATACAAAAGGGCAGAATTCTTTTATTTGAATTATTTTCTACTTCGAGTCTTTTATCTGTAATTGTTAATTATAGATATTATGGAATCTTGAAATTATAATAAATTCACTAACAAGTGGCGTCACTCGTATGGAATCAATTTCAATTAAATCAATCAATTAAGTGCTAATTAAGTTTTGAAAATAATAAAATTGTGTATTGCTATCATATATATAATAATTGCAGAAAATTTCAAAACTAGCACGTCAAGAAAAAGAGTGAAACACTAATTACGAAACTCCATCTCTACAAACATTGAAGAAGTCAAATTAAATAAAAGATCATAAAATTTAATCAATATTTAGCGCATTTCATTACAATTGGTAATATTTTTAATCATTTTAAATGACAATGCTTTTGTTAATGAATAGGTATTAAAGCCTTTCTTGAATTTTGATTGAATGAAGAATATAATAATTTTATTTTATTATAAAAAAATTATCTTTTTAACAATTTTTTGGTTGAACATTTATTTGAAATTGTCTTTGGAGTATCATTATACTTTAGTACGATTAATCCAAATATGTATGTTGAATTATGCACGGTAAATCTCTTATCATATATAACGAAAAATATTTCCTGTGTACATCGCCTGGTAAATATTAAATCTAATATTAAGGGTTAAATGTCCTCCTACTGGTATAGTGAAGAATCTTAGAGAGGAGGGTGTCGGCTCAGATATTGTCTAGTTAATGATGATTCATGTTATCGTGATTCGAAGTTACAAATTCCTTCTAGAAAATACTTCATGTTTCTTGAAAATATCGGCAGTGTTACTAAACTAAAAAAATACCCTCAAATGAGCATGTTTTTTTAGGAAGATTGAGATTTCATTTCAGTAAACTGATTAAAATTTACTAACATATAAAACTTTCACAAGACATTCTATTAAAAAGACTATGTAAACTTATTATTTCACTTTTTTAATGAAGCTATAGAGAAAAGCTATAAAGCTATACTGTTTGCTTTTACTTTTCACCTTTTGATGTGTTCATTCATAAAAATAATTAAATAAAGAAAGCATAAATATAGTTTATCTCTCGGTAACTGTGAAGACATTTGTGTGCAAGTAAGGTAAATTCATCTATATTTTCTAATTTTAAGATATTTAATTGTGTTTTGTCATTCCAAATATATTAACTAGTCGCTGAAGATGCTATTAGAAATCTTGAGATTTATTCTTGCTAATATTTTTTTTAGATATCCTGTGCGAAACCCAGTACTTCCGAGTTCGGCCAACCGATCAGGAAAGTAAAGAAGGTGACGATGTAGAATTTCAGTGCCATATTGGCAACAGAGGAGGCGACGTGCAGTGGAGTAAAGATGGCTTTCTCCTTGGTATGTCATCCCATGTGACAATGAATCAGTTTGAAACCACAATGACCATTTAGATTAACAGTATTTTAAAATGAATTTGGTTGGGAATAATCCCACTGTTCGCAACGTACTGTGTAACTTATATGTATTTATTTA